>JABFPB010001125.1:0-27709 GCA_022817645.1 Ceratoteleas bidentatus | reverse complement strand
TGAAAGTTGACTTTTTTCGGCACATTCGGCATGAAAAATATCGTATGCGACATGGGCCGAAAGTTGATGATCCCCGACGAGTGTTTTTCAGCCCTCGGCTTCGCCTCGGGCAAAAAATCCACTCGCCGGGAATCATAAACTTCCGGCCCTTGTTGCATAATATACTATTAAAATGTTGCGTGCTATTAGGATACGTTTAATTTGTATGTAGTTATAAATCTTTTTTTTATTATCACCATAAGAAATATTTACATTTTGGAATGTCAGCAAACTTAAATGAAGATTTTGTTTCTCAATTCCCGTGACTTCATTTTCTGCTATGGCATCTACAGTATGGATTTACGGTAAACCAATAAAATGGCTAGGCAGTGATTTCTCTCAGTTTATATTTAAATTGATTAATCACCTCTTCTCTTTTCACAAATATACGGTTTCGAGTGTGTACGCGAGTGTAAAACTCAATTTCCTCACTATTGAAGAACTGGAGTGAAATTTTCATTCCGTACGGAGTCTGAGCAGGTCAACGAAACAATGAACATTTGCGATCTGCATTTTTAGGTTACTTTTGATCCATTTTTATACTGACAGTACTTAAATTTTATACTCATGCATTCGCAGACAGACATCATTTTATATTGTTAATAAATACAATTATCTGAGTGCATATTTGAATATTGTTGCTTATAATAATAATATAATAAAGAAAATGATATTTTTGGTACAAATAATTTATCAAAGTTTTTTATATAGAATGTTAATACATTTTTATTCGAAATAAAAAATGAATGGTATGGTTTTGAAATACGCTAATTATTGTATTTGTATTTTTTTATACAAGGAAAAACATTAAATGATTTAAACAATATAATCTGAGTTTCCTTGTTCATTTACAATACATCCGAATTACCTTAATTTAACTAACGGATAATAAAACTAACGGATCTGATACATTTTAAGGTTATTATCGTGCAGGGCTAATAAATTGCTAATAAAACGCCGCGAATAAATTGTTCAGTTACTATACCCTTCGTTTCGCGAAACTCTTGCTGCGTCGTTCGGCTAAACAACAAGATATACGAGACTCGAACGCTCGCGTGGGCTACTATGTTAGGCGGGATCGCGATGGAAAGTTGTCCGCTATTATTTTGCCATTTTTGTCCACTGCTAGCACCGCCATACATATTTCTGGTTGTTATTTGCCAGATCGTTCGATAATTTATTTATTTACTGAATTATTTATTCTTAAATTGTACTTTAAAATTTGTTTTGCAAACAAAAAGTATTAAAATAAACTGCTTTACAAATGCATAGAAAGAGGCCTTCTTGCGCCGTTTTCGTTAAATATTTAACGGCTCGTTATACCGCACGGCTGAACTGTGAAAATAGCAAAAGTTGAAAAACAATTCGCATGTTTTATTCAACGCGGATTAACACATTGGTCTCACTAGTGAGGCTCGGCAATAATTCGACGTCTTTATCGAGTCGGTGCCGTTAATAGCGAATGTTCAATCCACGTCAATATTGGATCTGTGCAATGCAAGAAACCTCGTACATTTTAAAGCACAGTCAAACTCGTTTAATGTTTGCTACTGGGAGTCATTTCCCCATCGTTTAATTTACTTTCCGTTCTCTTTCCATAGAAGAAACTGTTCAATTAGTATATATCGTTGCATTCTCACGTCAAGAATAGCGTCATCACAGAGGACTAGATCTAAAAAAACTTCGTAAAAACCTTCTAAAAACTTATTGTTAAAAAATCATCGACTGCCTGCATTTTGGAAACATCAACATTGTACTTGTCTGAATTCCTATGTGGTTTCTACAGGAATTTTCTCTTTTTCAGCCTTCGATACAAAATCAAGTCCTTATAGGAACATGTATGGCCGTGGATTTTAGTTGAAACGATGGAGAAATGTGAGATGAAGAAGTAGAACGAATTCCAAACCAACAAAATCGGCTCAGAGAATTCTAGAAATCGCTTATGTCGAAAAATGTCGTTCCGAGAAAACTCGTTTAAAGTTTTCCATGTATTATATATGCAATTATTTTGATAGTTACAGCTTCCGAGCTGTTGTCGAGCGATGTAGCAGTCGTTACATCTCTTCAAACTTTCCGTTGCAAAATATTATTGGATATCGCTATCGGTGTCTTACCCAATATTCTGATGCTTCAAACCATCGAATAATGCCAAATTAATAAATTATCTTTACTACACGTGGTTTATTGCTCTAAAACAACTCAGCTGTTATATTTTTCGTAGAAGCAACTTCACGAAATGCATCAATTTTTTAAGCTTCCAAGGTGTCATACCCTCTCAATCAAGTTTATAGCAGGAGTCGAAAAATAAAATAGTCACGATAAAGTTCAAACCGCTGTAAAACGCGTCCTGTCCAATTTATAACCAGAGCTGCTCTCTTAGTTGAGTGGCTAAAAATAAATCAAAAAGATATAAAAACCCCGACCAGTGTTTGGTTTTGCACAAAATAAGCACTGTCATGGTAACTTTATAGTATAACTGATGTGTTATGTGGTTGGTTGATTTGGCTGTCGTTTTAGCCCCCGGAGAACGAACTGCAGAAAATCGGCGAACGGGTGCCGAGTGAACACGAACTTAGAGTGCAGAGGTCACTGCAGCGGCTAAACGTCCCCGACTGGTATAAGAACTCGCCGGCCGCGCGGGACGGTTTTCGGCTGAAGAGACACTCGGATGCATCACAGCACAGCGGTTGGCGAGCACTCGGCTCCAAAACCACCTCACTTTCATCACTATCGTCATCTTCCAATAGGCAACCAACGACAGGTAGAGAAACTTTCAAAGTTAATATGTAACTAATTTTATTTTTGTTTCTGAACCTTTGACCAAAGATAAAATATAATTAGTGAAGGTCCAACATTTACTTGAGGTCGTACTGTCATACTAAAATTAAAAAATGAACTAGAAATTGGTATCCGCATGTTGACCGTTTTAACAGGGAAGAGATAGGAAGATGATACTTCTTAACACCACAAAAAATAATCCAAAATGTTAAAATTGTTCCTGAATCTAATTTTCAACTAATACCTAAAAGTACGTCGTTTAGCGATAGAATTACCTTAAACTATTTTCTGAAATCTACCCAAGTCGTTAAAATTAAATGTATCTTGAAAACTACCCAAAATCCTTAAAATTGCTAATGCGTCCAACTAGTAAATTTACTTTAGGTTTCCAATACAACTGTATTTCGAGAAATCTTTCTTCTACGTGAATTTAAAATGAAACACAGGATATGAACAATTATTTTTTCCAAACATCACTTCGCGCGATACCTGAACGATGTACTACATAGTGAGTTCTTTCGATCAAAGACAAAGTCAAGAATGAATTGGACTAATTGCTTTTGTGATTTGCGTAGGGGTACTGTTAAGTCCGAGCCCAACGCCGCCCGTATTCTCGAGGTGGAGCACGAGTCTGCTGAACAGCGCTGGAAGTTCGCCCGCAAGTTCCGCGAGGTCATCCTTTAACCATCGACAACCCTATCTTGGATGGCGCTCACAAGAACGCCTGACGAATCCACGCACGCCTGCCGAACGATTAGCCCAAGGCATTTTTCAGTCGGCAAATAAGGTTCATCATCACTAATCTAATTCAAGCTACATCAATTTGCAATTTATTTTCTCTCGAATAACTAGAGTCACGATTAACATTAGTCCACATTTCTACAGTGTTTTATTTCCGAAGTCCTGACATTGCTCATTGATTAACGGTATATTTTTCACCAAGGGCAATGAAATGGGAAATTGTGTACCTCGTGCGAAGTTTACAAAGAGCCGAAGGCAAGCTTTGAAATCGCACGAAAAACGAATTTGCCGACATCTCTCGTTATATGCCACAATCATTTTTCTCATGGCGTGAAATTCGTTTCTTATTAAACGTTGATGCATATACACGACAAAAGATTCAAATTAACTTTTTATTGGTTATCTCACGAATTATTTATTTCGTGGATAGTCTGAATGCGCTTTTGTAGAGTATTTGTCTTGAATATTGATTTTAAAGTTCGACATAATTTTGTTACAGAGTTCATTTAGGCAAAATTAGATAACTCGTAAATAATTATGGAATTTTAAATTCCTAACTTGGGGATTTTTTACTACAAATTTGAAATGGTATCTTCATATTTGTACATATGTGGTACAAAGATTCAAGTGGCGAATCACTGAAACTGAACAATACATTCAAAAACATGCAATGTTGCCAGCAATATTGCACATCTTAAGTTAATGTTGAGTATCCCGTTTTCTCGTGTTGCCTATAGCGCATTTATGTTTGATAATCACAGACCGTTTTGTAAGTGCAAGCGCGAACTATAATTAGAATAACTCAAGCTGGCAAGAGCCGCCACTCGAGACACGTCTTTGACAACCGTTGTCGGTGTCTCACGTAAGCCATACACAGTTAAATTAGCAACTCATTTCCCGACCGTTCAAATATACCTTAATTCTCTGCGGCACATTTTGCGTACAGGACTTTCAGACTTCGGACGGTACGTGAAACCGCGTGAGAAAATTTAATCGACCATTCAGCTGATTCGGACAATCAGTTTTCTTACTGTACCCAGGAAGACATACTGTATTCAGAAAGAAAACTGTATTTACAAATGGAGAAGAAGCACTTTTTTCCTAAATGTTTATTGCAGTTACAATAAACATTAATAAAATGATTACATTAATATTCCATTACACTGTCTTGTCTTCCTGACGAATGTATTGACATTCTGTGATGCCGCTGTGATACTACTGTGACATGACAATCATTAGCATTGCTGTAACATCTTCGGCGCCTCTGTGATAATTATGTTTGATTGGTTTGTTTGATAATTGTGTATTCACGCTGGAAACAGTGATTCACGTATTTAATGAGACTGAAATTTAATTAAACACTTTGTAACGAACTCCCGTTTCAAAGGATCGTAACAATTCATAAGAAAAAAAAGAAATATCTGCACTAAATTACGCAATTTTCTAATTGAAATATCTTTAATGATCTGATTACGACATTTCCGAACTATGTTACGAAATTTCGTGATTGAATTTTTAATCACGTTGCGTAACTTCGCTGTTTTCGAAGTGGGAAATCTCCGAAAATATAATTGACGAGCTCATTTTATTTTTATTTTATTTGTTTGCTACTCTATTTGCATAGCCTAAAATACACATCTGTGGCCATGACAGAGACTACAATTTATTTCACCTAATAATAGTTTGCCATAAAGTCAGAGTTAAGTTAATTACGTACAAATTTATCCATTTATTGCACTCTTGCACTCAGTTGAGCGAATTGTTTGATCAATCCCAACCTTTATATGCGTGGGGATTATACATATACAGGAAGAGAACGCGATTAAAATTGTTTCAATATCTACCTGAAACGTACAAAATGGGGAAAATACTCCAATAAAATGACCGGTTGAAAATACTGTTTTTACTGTAATGTATGTCTCATATTTGATACTGTAGGAATACCATATATGGTCATATACCGGCATATCCGGCTGTAAATCTATTTATTAAAAACCATACTACATACAATGTTTTCAAATCATATACTTCAAAGATGCTTGAAAGACGTATGGCCATGTATGATTTTCGACACTGCCATTTCTCTATATGCCCCACATAAGTGGATTAAACTTATCCAATTCAATTGGTGGCAGAATTGACAATTAACGAGCGGTAATTTGAATCGGCAGCAACAACAGACAACGAATCAGCAGCAGGAGGTGAGGAATTCAATAAAGGAGGTGACCTCTGCTATCGTTCACTACGTGCAAAGCGGTCAGGAGTCCGCTGGCGGGAGCGGCAGACTCTCGCCTCGGCCTCGACCCGACGACTGGGATGATAGGGGCGGAGCGAGGTCAACCAGCCCCAGAGGTGAGCACTAAAACAACTACCCCGCAAAACATCCCACTACAACAACCACAACTATATCACCATCACCACCACTATTATATCCTACGACGCAGGTAATTTTGAGTTATCGTTATTTATTATTTTCTGTACGAATGACTTCCCTTTCGTTTCCGTTGAGTCTCAACGTAAATCACGTGTTACCCTATCTATGTCTCTATCTCTTTACTTTTTCCGGAAGCTGCTATATAACGCCATCTTCTGGCCGTACATTTGCTGCACGATTCGGAGTGATCCTAACCGTGCAATGCATTTCCGTTGTCTCTTACCTGACCTTTTGGACGTTTTGTTATATTTCTTTTCGCGGTTCTTTACTGAGTATCTGAGCTTTTGTGTTACTAACGAAACTTGTTTCAAGCTCGTCATTGATAGCATATTAAAGGAGCGTCTTATGAGGTAGCAGTACCCACATAACTACACCCAGACACTAACCCAAACACGCACACTTCACATCAGTGTACCTGCACCCAAAGGTCCCGCTTTCAGAGTCACCGGCGCTAACACACTAATCCAGATCACTTGGCAGACCGAAGCCACGTCGATTGACTCGATCCTACACCCTTCATACTCTCACTTTACGTTTCTTATTCACCTTTCTTTCTCTTTGATTTGTCTTCGAGTCGAGGGTCAAGGATCAATGTGCAGTGGGGCGAGATACGCTGACACCCATCCTCTTATAACCCCAATTCTTGGGTACCCAAATCATCGCTCTATCAGCCCCACGTCACATGATATGCACGCCGTATTGACCTAAATACGTTGCCATTTGTGAGAAAGAATGTACGGGTGTCCAGACGCTGCAACCCACGTAGATGTCGCTGTCATGGCATAGTGGCTTTAACGTGTAATTCTCTTCCGTTGGTCTCAATAACACACGCATCACTGTTAGATGTGACATTTTCCATTAATTACATATTCAACCGAACTGTGCCCAGGGTAGTTTAATGTCATAAGCTATGTTAACCGATTGGCAGAAGCAAAGCGTCGTGTGAGGGAGTGGGTGCGCCAATTTCGTCGCGATTCCGCGGAAACCTTTGATCGCCAGTCGCGGCGACCGCTGTCTGGAATAGTTCCGAAAAATGCCAAATATGCGACGTGGATTATTTATACGCGCGGCACGGCTATTTCAGGCGCGACTTTTTCGCTCAAATTCTGCAGCTGAGACTTTCCAGATAGCGGGGCAAGAGCTGCTGTTCAGTTTTGAGTCACGTTTATTAGGAATGGTCATTGTTTGTTTAAGGGGAGGTGCCACCCAAATGGCTAAAATCCGTAATTTTAATCCGAATGACTTGAAATTTCGATGTTTTGTTCAGATTAATCTGAATGAAAAGAAAATTGAAGAAAATTGAAGAAAAAATATTCCCCCTCCCCTTTATTAATGAAAATAGTTAAAAGAAGGGCATTTTGGCTTAATATGTTGATCATCCGATTTACTTCAAATTTGGTACACTCATCCTCATTCTATAATCTAGCATTTCTAAAGACGGAATTTTAAATTTATACTTTGCTCTCGAGTTTTACATTGTTGAATGATAAAATGCACAAAACATGCCGATTTTAGCCTATTTTTCGATATTTTTCATGTTTGAAGTGTTGTAACTTTTGTTTAAAAAAATTGGCTGAGAAAAATTACGCCGAGAGCGAGAAAAGTGGAAAAAGTTTTCAAGAAAATCGCGTTTAAGGATTTTTTTCGCAGCCTGGTTTCAGGCATAGATCAATTTTAAGATGCAGTTTTTCCTATCTGAATATGTTGGTTACAGACGATCCCCTAGAGTAATAGAGGACAGACTATTTTTGCTACCGTTTTAATATGGCGGCGCTATTCTAACCAATGCATTGGGATAGGCAAAATTGCTCTTTACAATTTATTTATCTTTGGCTGCAGTCTCTGAAAAATTCATAGGTTCTTTCTATAACTTAAGCAATATATTTTCGAAGTTTTGTGACATTCTCATCATTTTGAAAATTCAGTGGTATAATAGATGTAGAACATCCTTAAGTTTGGAAATGCTATGATTTACGCTGTGCATTCCCAATCAAAATGTAAAAAAAACGTTATTTATAATGCAAATATAGAAATATCTGTCTCACTAAGCAATAGTGAAGGGTTTAAAGTATCTAAAACTGCAATAAAAACTGTTTCCATTTGTTTCGATTTTTCATGATTTTTGGGTTGCACGTCCCCTTAAGATGGGATCATCGCGGTAGTCAACATTTTCAATTGCACAAACTGAATCATAAGAAGAATTAGTAATTCACTTTCGATTATTAGTTATTTCGATTATTCACTTTGGACAATTAGTAATTCATGTTTTAACATTATAATTGAAAATTATTTTCAGTTAGAGATTGTTGTCTTAAGGTGGTTGCTGAACTGTTTAAGCTAACCGATCAATTTGCCAAAATGTCAATGACATTATTTTTCTAGATCTTAATATGTAATGACGCGCAGTCAGAACAACATAATTGTCTGAAAATGCTTTTTACTTGTTAAACGAGTAAAGATAATAAGGATAAAGATGAGGTTTGCGCTCTTCGGCAACTTTTTTATGACTAATTGATGCTGAACCGGTTTTGTATCATAGACAAACGTTTGCTTCTGTCACGTCTGTGTAACGTTTCCCAATCAAAGGACGATTCAAGTGAAATAAATGTAACAACTAGGAACATTCAATCTGAGCTCCAATTCGGCGAAATTCAAAAGGTCGCTTCGTGCTTTCAGAAAATGTATCAGCATTAAATTTTTTTCGTGCGTCGATTGTAATCTGAGTGAGTTGCTAGGTTCTCTGAAAAGAATAAGTCACGTTTACATTACACGATCGTTTTAAAACGTACATTTTATATTCTCCTCATTGGACCGAAAATGGATGAAACTTTATGTCCCAAAAAGATTAAGTGTCTATTTTGAGATTTGTAAATCGGAATTACAGTTGTAGCTTTTCAGTCCTTTCTCTCAATTAGAAACAAATTATTTTAACGTTTAAATTTCAAGAGTGTACAGCATCGTAGACAAAACGTATTTAAATTACTCATCGAAAACGAAAGTTATTTTTTAGAAACAAACTTATGTAGCTGCGCTAATTTTGGATGTTGCGTCGACTGTCTAGTGTAGTTGTATAGTAGTTTATTTAAGCTCTAGGCAAAATGCCACAGGCGCAATGAGCGAAATTACATAGACTCGATCTAATAGTCATTACGATTGAGCTATCATAAGAAAGTTACCCAAGCATGATCCAAGAGAGTATCTAAAAAGAAATTGAAAGAGATGTTTAAACAATCTCAATGAAGAATAACGTCAAATATCTAGGGGCTGTGCAACTTACAGCCTGACAGAAAAAAGGACTTGAATGGTTCTGGAAACCGTTTGATGCAAAGTGAATTGAATAGCGGATAGTTCGTCGATTGCTGCTTTCAAGAAGTAGGTCCTTCTACTGCGGACTTTCAACCAACCCAATGATTGCAGACACTGAGTAAAATGCTGCATCGGAAGACAAACCTTACCCACGCATTATTGACCCTTTGCAGCCGTCGTTGAGTAATATAAGTGATATTAGTCAGCGCAAAACAGCACTGGTCGAGTTGAGGGGAGATCAGTATCGAGACCAATCTCGGCTTGAGTTTGCGATTCAAATAACGGTGTTCTTCATATCTGAGACGACATACAAGACAGGAAGTCTTGTCTTCAGTCTTTTTTTCTGTTCCTCGCGTAATGTACTCAAATTAGACACTTATTTCTGTGGCATGTATACGATCTTGTTCTTTCGCAACGGAAAGTTTAACCTATTTTTGGTTCAATTGGCAGAATTTGTCAGTTCAAAAAGTCTCATTTCACCATTTTTACTACAATTACATTCTACCTTTTGTTATGAATTCTACGAATTAAAATTTATTATAATTAAATTCTTGATTTAAAGATTTTTCGGTTTGATCCTACTTTGATCACTGCCGAAGCGACCGTTTGAATCGTCACTAAGTGTTTCTCGCGAAAGCGTTTAACGAAACGCGAGCCTAGTTGGTTTAGTATAAGGAGCTGATTGTCTCTGTCTCTCGTGGCGAACCCGAAGGAAGCGGCAAGCTGTGCTGGATGGAGAGCTCGTTTGTGGGCTCGCGGCCAGTCGACTCTCCCGAGACGCCGATGAGTCTGGCCACCGAAACGGAATGCTGCGCGAGCTGTAACGCGACGGGCAACGAGCCGTGCAGCTGCGTCGACTCATCAACAACCTCGGCCCTCTATCTAGACCTGACGCCTACCCAAGATGATTCCAGTCTGAAGTTACTCCAAGGCAGCGGTAGCCTCTGCTTGTCCCCGTCTTCGAATTACCACCAGAAGCACCAGCGCCAACAGCACCATCACTATCAGCAACGACACCATCGCGGTGAGTTGCTGCTCGCCTAGCGGATCATCCGAGAAAGTCATTCCGTTTGACTACAATATCGTTTATATATAGATTTACAATATTGATATATGGACACTGCACTAGATGTTGCTGGTCGTCATTCTCGACTGTCTGTTGTTTGTTCAAGGGCTTTTTGACTCTCAGTTACACTGATCGATAGATGATTCTGATTCTGGTTCAGGTTCAAAAGTGCTTCAAGGCTCGTCGTAATTGCTTTTGACCGATTTATGACTCCGAGGCTGCAACTTCAGAGTTGAAACGTCTGTAATTTTCAGGGTTAGGCAGCTTGGAAATTCTACAAGTTTTCGAATACGATTTTACCTTTGACGTATTCATTTATTTGAACTATTCATTATTATTGGCTACCAGTCACTGTAAAGAAATTGGTTCTCGCTTATTCTTCTGGTAATTCAAGTGGTTCTTGATTTTTTTGAATATTGTTAAATCTGAACTTAACGAAACGACTCAGTATCCAAAGAGTCTTGATTCTTACAAATTTCATTATATCTTTTTGATGTATCACTCAAATTGCTATCTTCAATCATTTTCTTACGTGATTTTTTATCCTACCTTTTACCAAGCAAACATTAATTTATTGAAATTTCAGACATTTCTTTTCTATATTTTTTTATTCAGACAAAATGTTCGTATCCAAAATTACGTAACTTGCGACAAGTCTAAATCGTTGATCGTTAAAAATTATACGAACGTTAATGGTTGAGAAGAAAATAAGTATATATCAGGTGGAGTGTGAAAAAGGTCCTTTACTCCTTAAAATGGCCATCTATTTTTGTAGATAGTTTTGTCTACTTGTCCAAAGCCACAACGAACAACCTAGGTGCTACAAATGTTATGTGTATCATTTTAAGAGTGCATTTCGTATGACATTACCATATAATACGAAGCCTTTTCTCAACAAATACGAGATAAAATAACCTCAGGCGTCGATGTCTCATTAAATAAATTCGGAATAATTATACCAAAGTGGTAATAACTAGAAGACGATCAGCCTCTTCACGACATGATTCTACTTTGTACAAAGCAATTACAAAGCATTTGTAGAAATGCTGTCCATATTGACTCCAATCTTCGAATAATGATTTCGTTAATTTATTATTCGTGGAACATTCAAACGTGCTCTGACGCATATTCAAAATGGTATTCGAAAACTGCAAATTCATAGTGCACGGTGTCTTCTGGTGCGTCTTCGACAAGATCGAAAATTCCGTCAACGTTGTTTCAGACATAAGTTACGTTTTCTATTTCTCTATCAACCCTCTCAATTGTTATTTCGCACATCAGGGGTTCAAACTGTTTATTGTTACAAACAGAGTTAGCAAGACGAACGCGTTCGAAGGTACAGTCGATTCGCATTTTCGTACCTTTGATACTGCAAAGCAACTTCTAGGCAATCGAGTGAGCATTGTCTCGAAGGGAGTACCTTCGCTCTTTTCTACACACTGCGGTTACCCCATTAGCTTTTTTATAGTTGTTATGCTCACGTTAGTTAACTGTACAATTTTTCCAAATTAGGGGTACTGTTAAGTAACACACATTTATAAATATATTTATATACGACACCTATGTGACACCTTCAAACACATAAATACTTACATGATTTCTTTTCTTATCATTGTGTTGCAAATATATTAATTGATAATATATATATTACGTTTATTATTGTTTTTATTATTATTATTATTATTATTATTATTATTATTATTATTATTATTAATTATTATTCGTATAATTATTTTTATCACGATAATTGTTTTACTACGGAGAACAGATCTTCTCAAAACTGTTCGCAATTGAACTAACTTATTAAATCTACGCTATTAATGGTAATGAATTATACGGCGAATAGTTTCGAGAAGCGATGCGCCCATTTGAGAAATCCGTTCCGATTGTCCGACGTCGATGATTTATTATTTTTCTGTAGACCGTATCCTTTGCAAACAAATAATAAATTATTGTTTGTATCTTTGTATTATTACCTCATTACGATCCTTGAGTTCCCATTATGCTTTTTTATTTGCTTTATACGGTAAGTGATTTTGACAATCCTACTGCTACTTTAGTTTTAGGTTTCACCACACCCAGAGAAATAGACTGAAAAACGCGAAGTCTAGACTACACCCAAGTCCGTCTCAGATGTACAGTCAGATGCAACATTTGTATTTCTTATGGGATATTAAATAAATTTGATTATGATCTGCAAAACGTAATGTATGATTTATTTATTGAACGCGTGTTATTGGGTAAACATGTTTTCAGATATTCGGTTCTTAATATTGCTTCACGGCAACAATAATCATTATTAAATTAACGTTTCAATTTTCCTCGGTCTTATTTACCTTCATTGAATATAGAGTATTGATTCTAAATTTACTGTTATTCCAATATTTACACGAAATTACAAAATTACTCAATACAGCATCGTTATAATTTAACTATAAAGCTTCATTATATAGTCTTCTCCATGGGTTTGGTGAATACATTTTTATTATTTCGTAAGTCACAATGTCACCTTCGTTCATCTTAGTACTTTTGGTTTGAATTTGTTTAACTGTGAGCTTCATGATTACTAACACGCCATCGACTTTTGTTGGTTAGGTTGAATCCTTTGAAGTCCAGGAAGACCTACGCCTTAAAACTAAATCTGAAAGATTATACAATGCATAGACCCCTCTAATCTAACTGTTTTTCGCAAATTCCATCTGGACTAAAGGATTGAACTATGAGTGATTGAGCAACTTTAACAGGAGCATCCAGAGTGTCATATTCTAAAACAGACCATGAACTATAACTATGATGCTAATTGGTTGTCGTTTCTTACAATTGTTTGTCCAATCGGTTTCTGCTGAGTAAAGTAAGTTAGGACGCGGTTGCCAATGCAGTAGGTATGACACACAAAAACACGCACCAAAACACTCGTCTACGCGAATGCAATGCCTCTAAGCCGAATCGTAAACTGCACCGTTTGGCTAGTCGCAGACCAATGCTTCAACGAGAGTCGGCTTTTACTTAGCGCTCGGCCCCTCAAGTCCAACCGAGTTTGAGTGTTACGACTCGCAACCTTCATATTTCCCCTGTGAACTCACGTGGATGACCTCTCAAAAACTCGTTAGGATCGGGCCAGAGTGATACCGACGAGGCCATGGCGACGGCAGCTCTTCTCCGGAATAAGCCGAGCCCCGGTTCGACCACCTTAGAGGACGTGCTTGACTCACTTCTCGGTCTGCCTTCCGCATCGCGAACCCCAAGCCCCGGACCTGGATCCGTTCCCGGTTCCACGTCCAATCGACACCGATCCAACGCCAATCAGACAAACACAAAAGCCGGCAAGAGCTGTAGCGACCTACACCAAGACCTCCAAGGTAGGAGGACTATGTAAGTTTTCGTTCTGAGGAACATTCTCTACGTAACCAAAAGCACTTCTATTTGTCTATTACGCTAACGCCCAAGTCATCATGTACCCCGCCATCGTCAACGATTCACGCGAGTCATCCACGTCACATCACTCTCACGGAGGAGTCTGACAACCCCGACGATCATCTCGGGCTATCGTACTAGGAACACGGCAATACTTGACCATAACTTACTGCATTACCACGTTCTGTTTTGTTGTTGTTTGTTCGGTTTTTTATTTCTTCATTCGATGAGTTATTGATTCAATGTTTTGGAGATTTGTATCTTGAGTTTGTTTTGGTTTCTTTCACGAACACGCAACATCATTCACCCTCAGACATACCTAGAATACATCCATCCACAAACATAACATGAGCAAGTCATCCATTTACTGAGCAATGGACTGTTGGATTCTGGTCTAAAGTTTTCAAGGGATTCTTGTGATGATATAAAGTTTGAATCAGAGGTATTAAAGGAAATATTTGGTCATTTTGAAGGGCCTTTAAGTAACTGAGTTTGAACAATGAAAACTGTTAGATTAGTTGTCCAAATAGTCTGAAGGATTGAGTACAAAAGCAACATGCACTAGCTTTTATCCATGTTTTAACATATCAATCGAGATTTTGCTTCTGGGGTTTACCGAGTTATACACTCGGTTCTTGTACTGTAAACTAACATGGTTGATTGCATGTCAGCCTAACGGTTGCTGTTAGTTATTAAACGTAAACCGAGGACAAATCTATAAAAGAATTGTTGCTTCAGGCCTTATTCTGCAAAAATGCAAGAGATAAATATGTTTACGGTTGTAATCCAAAATAATGCGTCTTGGTATTTCTCGTACACGGAAAAAAAGAGTTAAATGAAATGCAGACAAGTCAATGAAAAAGCCTAGTACAAGTGCATTGTTTAGCTGAATCAGCTAAACGTTTACCTGAGGCAAGTAAACATTCATTTCTTTAACTCGTTTTAGGTTTGCTTGTACACATTTTTCCGTGTACGATTTCAAAACAACCTGATCTTGTTGTCTAAATGAACTATCGTGCTTTCGTGAGTCACTTACAGTCCTAATAATGTATTAACTTATTTTTTAACGGTTATACTTGATTAAAATTGCAGTTTACTAGAATTAGTGTAGGGGTGTAACGTATAAAAATACTGAGAAAGACTTTCCTAAATGCGATACCGATTGACCTAGTATCCAAGGACTAGGTTAAAAATTTATATTTCGGTGTAAGAAGTAAACATTACGCTTTGAAAATTTGTTAAACAAAATTTCTTTCCGCATTATAAAAAACTGATTTTTTTCACGATTTTATTTAAATAATTCATAATTCAAACATTAATTATTAGAAACATTTCGGGACAATGCAGCTAATAAATAGACCTATACAACAATGTTTTATAACATTAATTTAAGAGTTCTACTGTGTCAGTTAGTGTTCAATTCTACTGTTTATATTACTATGTATGCTTTTACAGAATTACTTACTGGAATAATTTAAGGGGATCATATGTAATAATATCTTTGAAACTACTGCTACTGCTCACGTAGTGTCAGCGAGGATATTTATTGTTCTTTAAGTCCTAAGGAATAACTACGCCAAGTTTGAACAAATTCCGTATAGTAGAAATAAAAATATTGGCATAAACCCAAGCTGCGTGTATGCCGCCTTGACGAACGTTTCATTTTGAAAAGGAAGAATTGTACAATTCTAAGGACAAAATAATTAACAAGTCAAAATAATTTTGTGGACAGACATTATCAAAACTCAATTTGTTTATTAATAAATTAATTTGTAATAAATAAATTAGTCGTAAATAAATTTTACTTGTTTGACATTGTTGGTCCATTTATTATCTACGTTTTCGCAACAATTAAAAAGTTTCTATTAATTAGTAAGGGGGATAATAATTATTTTAAAAAACTTCAAATATTTAAAACTTGGAAAAAAGATTTTATTTTGAAAATATTTTCATAACTTTGACTTCAACTCATTAGTTCAGGAGTGGTACTCTTCCACATAAAGTATTTGTTGACAGTTTACTTCTCGGGTCCGCTGTAGAGGCGCTGACGCGATTTAAATTGCATAGCGGACAGCGGCTCTCCAGGAGCAGCCGAGAAATAAATTGTCAACAATTTTTTTTAATTGGAGAGTAGCCCTCTGCATTAGTACTTCCGAAATATAAATTTCTAACAAAATCCGCGGATCCTTGCTTAATCAGTACCGCATTTGGGAAAGTCTTGCTCTATTCCGATTATGAGTTTAAAACTAAATGTTTAATTCTTTAAATTTTCTATTTTAGCGGAGGGATAGACTTATTCATCATTTATATCTTAATATTGTTTACTAAAAATATTATTTATACTCTTTAATATATAGAGTAAAAAAACTTAGCTACAGAATTAACAAAACGGGTTATCAGGAAAAGAATGGCGTGGTGGTCCTATAATGACATTTTATAATACCTAAGATAACACGACAGGAAAAATGTCAAAATTGTTTTTTCGTAACTAGTGATTGTACGCAAAACGAATTTTACAGCACTCGTGCGCA
Source organism: Ceratoteleas bidentatus (assembly GCA_022817645.1). Taxonomy (NCBI): domain Eukaryota; kingdom Metazoa; phylum Arthropoda; class Insecta; order Hymenoptera; family Scelionidae; genus Ceratoteleas; species Ceratoteleas bidentatus. The sequence continues at coordinate 11,400 of JABFPB010001125.1, read as the reverse complement.
AAATTCGAATTTTCGTAACGCTCAAGCGTTACGAAAAATGTTCAATGCACGGGTATATCGAAAAGTACCCGTTTTCTGAACCGCAATTCGTAAGTCTTTTAATTCAGGTGAGTACTGCAAACTACCGTCACACCATACTGAAAGAAAGTACATCTTTACAAGGGAGTAAGCAACCGTGTGAAGAAAATTTCCTAACTCATCGCGTAAAATCTGCATATAATATATATACTCTGCTTTCATTTCTTGCCATCAAAGCATTAATTTTCAAAATGTTAAATATGTGACGCTAACAAAATATTTCAAAGCAACAGTCGTACAAAATCATAACTTTACTTATTTAAAGTATTCCTATAGTAGAAGAGTAACATTATGGTTCTAACTATTCCTGACAAAAATCTTCGCGTTTTCTCGTAATTACTCCCGTAAAATCACGTCTGTGGATTTTCCATGTTTTCTAGTTAGTACACCGATGCAAAAAGAAAAAGATAAGTAAAAATTACTGTTAAAACAGTAACGCCGGGATATTAATTACAATGAAAAAATTATATGGTAAAAAACATAAAATTGATTGCTAAAACAAAAAATTTTACTTTTTTTACAATTTTTTCATTATCGTTAGTATCCCAGCGTTAATCTTTAAACAGTAATTTTTACTGCTTTTTTTCTCTCAGGTTACTTAAACCTCAACATCTTAGTTTCGGGCCAGCTTTATCCTCCGAAAAATGATCCAAACAGACAGTACCTTTCAACCAAAATATTACAAAAATTTGCCTAACAATCCTAAAAACCTTTTACTACAGGGATACCTTGAATAACGATTCGCTAAATGAGCCAAGACGCAAACCCACCCCCTTTGTTGAACCCCTCCTGCAACCTCTCTCATTGTCTGCCCAGAGTCCGCTAGAAGCGTGATGGACATCAGTGGCCAGTGTCCGGATGATCACGCCTACGTCGCCGTGGAGATGCAGCGGCGCAAGAGCGAGGGCAGCGACTCGATCCCGTCGCGCTCGAGCCTGCGCTCGAATTCGCAGGCTCGGCAGCGCCGCGTGTCCTTCGACGCGCAAGAGAACGGCAGCTTCGCGGGCCTCGTCGCCGAGAAGCTCGTGCGCTGCCGCAACAACAAGTGCAGCAACGCCACCAGCCTCGCCGAGGCGAAGCGCAGCTACAAGAGCTGCCACAACTGCACGTGCCTGTACTGCTCGCGAGAGTGCCGCCGTGCGCACTGGCAGCGCCACCGCAAAACCTGTCTGCACTCGCGTGCCGGCACCCTCTGCCGGCAGGTCCTGTCCGCCGCGAAGGAGGACCCTACCACCCTAAAGCACATCTCCGCGCTCGCGCGCCGCGGCTTCGCGTCGCACGGCCGTGGGGCGGTCAAGTGCTTCTTCAGCAGCCCGGAGGCCGCGGACAAGTTCGTCAGCAACGGCTTCGTGGACATCGGCGAGACCACGTACGTGCGCTGGTCGGACGTCCAGCCGAGCGAAATGGGCGTCCTCTACACCGAGTTCACGAACCTCTGCGAGTCGTACAACCCGGACAGCCGGTTCGTGCTGTACGTCGCCCTCTGCGTGGTCAGCGAGGTGCCGACCAGCGGAGCGGTCAAGTGGGAGCGCCAGCTGGTGAGCAGGTGCGCCAAGATGAAGCTCGAGCCTTCCTTCAGGCAGAAGGAGCAACACCAGCCTCACCAGCAGCTGGTGACCCACTCGTCTCCCATCAAACAGCCGGTGGTCCAGGCGCCGGCCAACATCACCAGGGAGATGGAGTCCCCGGAGACCCTGGTGCTGACCTCGCTGCCCGGCAGCGACGGCCAGAACACGCCGAGGAAGGCCAGGGAGATCAGCTTCGGCAACATCCAGAGACAGCTCAAGTTGAGGGGAGTGTCCTTGAGAAGGCACTTCCCGCAGGTGTATAAGAAGCTGTGCTCGTACGTGGACGGGTCCGTGGACAAGTTCGCGCCGGTGACCATCTATCCACGGGACCAGGCTTCCGGGAAGAGCTTCATGTGCATCATCATGCTGGACGCTGAGCCGGAACGCCTTCAGCTGCTACCGACTGACTCGTCGAGGGTTAGAACGGTGGACATCAGCGTCGAGGAGGAATAGGAGTAAGGGACGTCTCTTCTTTATTTAGGGTTGAGTCTAACGGGTTCGAGCTGATTGGAGGTGGGGAGAAGAAGAGGGTCCAGGAAAGGTAGTGAGACAAACGGTACTTTGAGGGAAATGGCTTCTTCTGGAAGAAACGTCGCCTGCTGTTCAGAGCCTTTTGCGTTTGTATATAGCCGTTGAGTTATCTGGATACTTCCAGCTTAAAGTATTCTGCGAATTCTGCAAAGAGTACACAACCATCGTTTGTCCACGGGTCCTTCCTGTTATTGATGGTGATCTGCTTTAGTTGTTTTACTTTATGACTATGATTATGTATTTATTGTTTGTATACTTTAAATTTAATCTACAAGTTAACTAAGTACACTTTTATTCATTTCCTCTTTGATATATTGTCTTGGGCACATTTTGGTTCTTTCAATGGACGGACTGTAGAGGTAGACAAACTGAGTAGACAGACGGTGATAGTATATATATATTATACGTTTTTTGTAATGAATTGATAATTACATTGATTGTAGATTGTATGAAAAATTAAACGTTATTAATCAAAGACCCGATGTTTTTAAACAATCAATTTATTACCATGATACAGACGTATTACTAAACCTTGATATTAATGTATGAGCCAACTCATAGACATAACAAACCATTTGCCTCAGTGTAACGTTTTCTGTAATTACTATAAATCCATTCAAAGTTGTTATTTAGAGCGAAATAACAAACCTTATGATGAAGACATCTGATCTCGTTAAAACTATTTGTAACGGTTGGTAGGTAGATGCGAAAAAATCGTCTCATTCTAAGGTGTAACTGGGTTACGAACAATATATTCCAAATAAAGGACCATATTTCTTAACTTATCAAATGAGTGATTTCCAAGTGGCAAGAAAATCTATTATTCGCAGAATAAGGGCGAAGTTATAATATATTATCTTTATGTAAATCTATTCGATATTTTTTCTGCCACCTAGTCTAAGGTTAAAAGTGAATTGTATGGTTTTCGCAACTGCCTATCAACCTTTTCAACGCATAATTTATCAACTATTAGCAAATGACGACGTAAAATAACAAAACACATAAACAATAAACTGCAAGACAGAGGCTTATAAAACACATGACAACATAAATGTTGCTCAGAACTAAGAACCACCGTCTATCATGTAGCGAAAATGAACCATTATCAGCCAGATGTACTCGGATAACGCATGCATTCACAGTAAATACGATATGGGATATTGATCACTGTTAACCCTTCAAGAACTAACGGCCACTTTCGGAATTATGAAACTAAAATGTAGAAATCGATATATGTTTCGTATTATGACTGGGCCATAATACTGCCTTAGATCTTGAAGAGTTGCTTATATTAATTTTCCATCCCTGACTTAACTTTTTTTATCATTTTATATTTTTTATGTTTATTTTGGACGTAACTACAAATAATTTCTTTATTAACGAGATATTGAATGTAAATGTTGTTTGCTATGTACACGTATCTCTAAAAATGCAAGTTGTATACAGTATATAATGTGAAATAAATGGAAAATCAAGCGATTTTCCATTTATTAATCGCTACGCATATCCGTTCGTAGAAATTTTCTAATTCTGAAAACATAACGTACGAGGCTTAAAAAGCTCTAAATTATTACATTCTTTGTACCAAGATATTTTTGCACAAATAGTATGCAGTTACAAAAACATGCACTCATTCTATAATAGCAAATGTTAAGATAATCATTATGCAATACTTGATGGCATTGATACTCAAATTTACACGATGGTCATACAGAATAAAATTTCTTGCAAAATGATTTTCCCTCCTATTTGAATCTCAAATAAATGTTCAGTCACCTATAATAATTGTTCAGAGTACCTGTCTCAGAGTTTCACATTTTTCTCATACAATTATTTCACGATGCTTTTGATTCATTCTATAACTATCAATCTTTTCGCCTTTAACAGTGATAACCATCCAATCAATTTATCAAAGTCTTGCTATTGCACGCGGGGTGCCAAAATGATAGACAACACAGTAACAAAGTTTAAGAAGTTTTATCTCACAAGTCTTTACAAGTTCACATCTCACTTTTTCTTATTATTTACTTAGTGTCCGAGATCTGGAATAATATTAAGCGTGCGAGCTCTACACCGTAAATCGCAATGACATCAGTTCTTCCAGTTGAAACTCAGTGAGTGTTATACGCTTGTATTGTAGCAAACAATATATATTTTCAAAGATCCACTTGCGTAAATATTATATTTTAGGCGTCAAAATAGATGTTGTCGAAATAGACATAATTCATTAAATAATCCATGATTTTGACAGAAAAATTGTTTACTTAAAAAAATTCATTGGAGTTATGTTAATTTACGTAACTCAGAAGCGGGCTGAAACTATTTACCTCCCGCTGGCGCTTTACTGCCCTCGGAGTTGCAACCTTGGGAGGGAACATACTTTTTTGTCCAATCTATACAAAAAATAAACTTTTCCGTGTCTATATATCCGGCGCCAAGTTATTCTTTTCCGGCCTTGGGCACAAACTAACGGATGGAAAATTAAAAAAAGTCCTAGAGCGAAAAATCAGATTTAACGCTCGCCACATTTCCGCCCAATTATTTCCGACTTCGGGTGGAAAATGAACAACTTTCAGCTCTTTTCACTCAGATACTGAAAAAGTTAATTTTTTATGCAGATAAGACCAAAATTATAATTCGCACCATCTACGAAGAAACCTATTTGCGCCCGTGGTACGAAATGTCACTATTTGCCCTCTTTCCTTTTATGTTAAACACTGTACGTACCTCGAGCGCTAAACTTTGTTCCCCGCTCACTAGCGCCCTTGATCCTGAATATACTAATTTACAATCTGTCATAATGTGCTGAATGTTACAGTGTATGAAAAGATGGTGTAAGATAAGTTGTTTAATTGTTGTACTCGAGTTTACTCTGCAGCGCCTCGATGCGGTTTCGTTGTGAGATGCGAATAAAAAATTTTGATGATTGTTCGTCGAACAACGATCTTCTTGGTAATGATGAGTATGTCCGTGAAATAAAATATATCGGGAACGAGATATCAACTTAATGTTGCGTTAACAATGAACGTTTTATAAATCCACGAGGTAGTTGTAATGCTTTATCAATCGTGACCTTAACTAAGTCGATACTAAATTAACAATGTTAATGAGTTTGTTATAAGTTTATAAATGTACGTTCGTTAAGAAAACATATTACTGAAAGGAGAATGGGTAAAAATGTATATGCATGACTGATGCAGAATGAAAAGTTCGACAGTGTCTTATAATCCCAATTGTTATGAAATTCCAGAATTGCTTGAACTTTTCTAAATAACGTCTTTTGCAATAACGACAGACGTATTTCGACATTTTGACAATTTTTCAATACATTTTTCCCATTATTTCAGAAACATTCGCAAAATCATGCATAGTATCATTCGGGCTTGGTCCTAAAACGCAATAAAAATATCTGAAAAGATATAAAGTATCAAAAAAATCTAACAAAACTGTTATAAAGTACATTTGTTGTTAATTCAAAATTGGTGCTTTTAGCCAACGGCATATATGAGAACGTGTATAATTTGTACATTTTACATAAGTGCAATATTAATATCATATACGAAAATATATATACATTTTTTTTCATAAATAGTGATGTTTTATTCACTCCGTACGTTAAGAGCCAAACGTTTGAAATAAAAACAAAATGAAGCATTTTCCGTTAAAATCATAAATCGTCAATATACCACGGACAGTATTATTGACTTATACCTCTAAACACACTTGAAATATGTTATTTCAAGTTTTGTATCAATGTTCTAATAAAGCGCATTCCACACTATTTTGTTAATGGAATTAATGGAAAGTGGGAAAAAATTCTATTAATAATGGCAACAGCAGCGACAACAACAACAATAATTTAATAGCAATGTAGTGCCAACGTTTTTGCATAGCGTAAATAAGTCGAGCGGGAACATTTGGCATCGACAAATTAGAATGCAATTGTTATTCTTATATACGGAGTGCGAAATGATGAGTGAATGCTGTGATTATGCATGAAACTCAATTCTCAATTCTCCGAAGAAGCAACAAACTTATATAACAAATTTTACAGTGAATCCACAAACATATGGTACACGAGTGATTTACGCTGTTCTATTTTGTGTGAAGCAAATTTGAATTTTACTGGCAAATCAATCAAAATTAATTGTAATAACTTATGATTAAACTAAAATTCATAAAGATTCATAAAGGATTCGCATTCTCTTTGCTTGTGTGTCATACTACGGTAAATTACCAACATTTTGACGAAAAAAGTATTCACATACCACATCTCCCCAAATAAATAAGAATTAATATAAATAAAAATTATGGGAACTTATCAAGTAACATAAATCATGCACAAAGGTTTAATATTTGAATGATAATAACATTTTTTAACATATTTATTATAATAAAACATATTTTAATTGATGATAACAAAAAAGTGAATCCGGAAAAATTAAGTGAACAATTTCTGATTTAAATCTTTTTCTAGTTTGTAATGCTGGAATATGCTTGAAAAATACCGAAGTTATTATTTACGAATCAAAAGGTTCAAAATTTGTCAAAAGGGAAAAGTGCCAAAAGTCACTTTTTGCAGACGAAGTCTTTTTTTCATCAATTTTATAATACATTATTAGGCAATTGGTTAAAATCTTGTGATCATAAATATTAGCATTTAATTTGTTTTTATTATTTTTTATCAATGGGAAACCGCTAGGCTAAATCCTCTCATACTGGTGTACTATGACACGCGGATGTCGATTCTAGTTTCATATTTGAAGAAAATGGCTGAATGGCCACAAAGAGATATGGATTGGTCTGAAAAAAGAACGGAAAAGTTTGCAAGGTAGATACGATGACTTTTGCATAGAAGAAAATGCAAACATTTACAATCTGAAAATATCTACTTTGACATCTACAACTGTCTTTCGGATTTGAATGTTTTCAAATTGTATACATTTTTACTTTTGTTTCAGCATCTTTTTTCATCGATTTGTAGACCATTGTAAATTAGTTTACAGTTCTTCAAGCACTTTTTCAGCATTTTATTTCTACAACGTGTTTTCACTTTGAAATTTGTGATTGCCAGGATCCCTTAATTTATACCGTGGTATGTCCACCGAGATCAGGACTGATTAATCCCACTGAACTGACGTTAGCTTGAGTGAATAAAATGGTACGGTTGACAAGATTAATTGTACAACATGTAAACAAACGACTTAGTCTGTTCGATTCGATTGCGACTATCGTTGTTAGGCGATGCAGCTACCTGTATGTAAAAACGCTCAAACTACTTTAGCGAAAATTTTAGTTACACATTTGTAAGAACATATCAGTGGTTCAGATGAAAAGTCCAATATTCAGATTGACAATGAAACATCCTGTTATTGTTCAAAACTTTGTTTACATTTTCCCATTTACATTTTTGAAGAGTAGCTTGCTTCTTTGCCGATCTGAACTTTTTCTTCCGAACAATCGATATGACATAGTTTATAGAACGTGTATATTGAGGAAAGAAAGACTTATAAATCAATAGCACTGAAACAGCAATGATATTTGTTTCGATAAATAATGGGTGTATCGACTTGAAAAAACCTGAGTGTGTGGTTTTTTATAGCCAATTTAGTTTCATTTGTATTCATGTCGACGCCGTATTAATGATTGATGTATTGAAGATTAATAATAATTATGGTAACGTGGTTTAACCTGTCGCAAGGAAAAACCATAAATAAAAAAATATTCTCGTTGTTAGTCATGATCTGCATGGCAAAATTAAAATCCGAAAGAAAGTATAATTATACATATGTTACTGCATAGAATCCAAAAAATAATTTAACGTTTACCGTGAAACGGTATATATATTGGACGTGATGTGTCTACAGGGAAATATAATCGAAATTTCTGTTCGATAGGTGGCGAATGGTTGTTTCCAAGATTGTTTATCGATGATTAATTAATGAATGTACCGTTGTTATAACTGCTGGAGAATTCGTCTTGAATGTAAAATGCACAGACGGTTGGCGATTGAATTCCACAGGATACAATTGTCGTTGTTGTGATTGGTTGTCTCATTGGTCTTCGATTCTGGGAGTGAGCATGGTGAATAAGATATTTGGAAGAATTATTTTCAAATGGAAAAATTATTTTTCATAAAGTAAAAGTCTTCTCCTATCCATTTCAAAATGTTCACGCGCAGAATCGTGTTCCCTTTTTTCGTTAACGAGATGTTAATTTCATTGGTTGCTTTGTTTTTTATAAAACTAGCGTGTAAATATAATTTATAAATGTGTTCAGGTAATATTCGGACAATATTAATATTATATAAAAATGTGTATATAATATTCCGCATATGGTCCGATATTGCCCATACACCACCTCTGATTGTCTATAAACTAAACACTAAAATCTGTATCGTAGGGGGGAGCTTTACAGAAACATAGCTATATGAATATATATTATAAATATATCAATCTGCAAGAAATGTGATTGTCGATATGCAGTGAGCGACTTGGTCGATGGAAAATCAAACATTTAAATATATTATATAGATGATCATGCGAGATTGCTACCCATCTGTCACAAAATCACACGTATTTTTTTATTTCGCGATTATTTTGTACTTTAAACTACGAGCAAGTATGTTCAAGCTAAAATCGACTTGGCTTATTGCTATACGTTTCAACGTTTATTCGATTAATAATATAGAATTCATCATGTGCTCTCGATTCATTATTATCAATCTCCGGTAAGTTTTATAAAAAATGTCGAATTGTTATAATGTCGAAGGTTCCATAGGTGAATATTTTAGTTAACCAAATAACGATAGCAATATGTGGCCAAGTATCGCGATCAATGTGAAAAAGTTCTATTTTCGATTGACAAAACATTTACTCGTGAACATAGTTATGAACCAAGTTTCATTTTTCTAAAATAAATCTGTTAATGTACGGCGCACTGTAATTGTTTAAAAAGACTTGTTTTCCTGCGTACTATATTGGTGCTACTGTGTGGTACCGTTGTTTTTGCGTCGGTGTATCTCTCAACTTTACAAATAAATATACTGATTCATTTAAGATTCAAGTAATCACTCCTTTTTCCCCTAAGTATATCCACTAATATTATAAATGTGAATCTATGTTTGTTTGTTTGTCATGTTTGTAAGAGCATCACGCTTAGACTGTTGCTTCAATAAAAATACCGATTTCACTGGCGGAATCCTTGAAATCTCGAGATGGTTATAGGCTATAGAGTATTTCTATATTAGTATGAAAATTTTTTTTTCTACTTTTGTCACGTCGGACATCTCATTTTTTCCAAATTTTTTCCGTCGTTTGGCGGTTGTCTGGCCGTCGTTTGGCCGTCTTCTGGCCGTCGTACCTATTTTATATTTTACCGTTTTAAATCGATAAGACAGTAATAGTTACAGATATTATTAGTATGATGTGAAGGTATGTAAATTATTAAAATTACATAATATTGGTACATATTAAGGTACAATAATATTTTCATATTATTAGTTAAATAATATTATTATCATAATTACAATAACATTCATTAAGTTGTTTATCTTTGACGTTATTATCTATGTAATGTTCTATTACGAGTATTCGTATCAATTCAGTTTCAACAATACAATCAATACTTTCGGTGAAACTAATATTCCCTTTATGTCGACGAGACAAAAAACTAACCTTAGCCGTACTACGGCCGCGACGCGTTCTGTTCGTGATCATCGTGACCGTGAAACACCCGCAGATACTTAGGTAGGCCTCTATCCTAACCTCGCTCCTCTGTAGCAACATCTCGACTACCTTTTCATCCTGGTTGACTACTGCCAGGTGCATCGGTGTGGATCCATAGCAGTCTGCCGCGTTGATGTCGGCCCCTGCATATCTCGGTAAAGTCCCAATTTGACAACCTTTTCAGAGCTTTTTACAGACATTTTCAGACTTTTTCAGACTATTGCAGACTTTTGCAGACTGGTTTGCAGACTTTTTACGGACTTTTGCAGAGCGTTTTGCAGACCTTTTCAGTCTTTTTCAGACTTTCATTTCCACCAGGGTTTATATCGATGAAAGTAAAAGAATACAATATTATTCATATTTTACAAATGACATTTGTAATTGAGGTTAATTTCTCGAATTCCGTGCGTTTATGTTTATTGAAACAATAAGGTTGGCAACGAAGAATAGCGATCTCTGGAGAGGGACAATCTGAAGAGTCATGTCCCCTACCCCTACAGCCCTACAAGCAGGACTCGATGTAGTTTCTACTGTATGTAGACATCATTTTGAAATAGTTTTACTTTTCAAATTTATCGAAATATAGCAGTCAATTGTAGCTAAATTCAAAATTGTCATATCATACGTCATTTATTTTTGTTGGTTAACGTTATAAGTATTTACATTTTTGTAGTTAAAAATTTGTGTGTGCAATATCTAAAAGAAAAAATAAAACTGAGCAACCTTTTTTAATTATGTCGAGTTCACTGATATGCTCTTATATTACATCATTGATACTGTTATGCACATGAGTTATATGATCTTCATATATGCAAATCACTTATATCGTTTTCACTCCCCATTAGAACGGGAAGTTTCAGAAACGTTCCTGCAACGTTTCACGAAACGTTGCAGGAACGTTCCAGAAACCTTCTGAACGTTACAAAAACGTTTCTGAAACGGTAACTTGTCCGTCAAAAAGAAGTTTCACGAACGTTTCATGAAACGTTTCCGGAAACAAAGTTCCTAGATAGAAGAGATATCAACAAGAAAGCCTTGTTTTATATATAAGTCTCGTGGCTCAGTGGTAAGGTGTCCACTTGGCACTTTGGAGGCTTGAGTTCGATTCCCAGTGAATATCCTTTTTAATAAACGTTTCGGAACTTTCCAAGAATGTTTACACAACTGCAAGAGAAACGTTCACTTTTTTGAACATTTTTTAAACGTTCAGTTCCGTTGGGGAAGTTTCCTGGAGGTTTAAGAAACGTTTCTGAAACGTTTTGAAGCGTTTCGAATAGGTTTCAGGAACGTTTCCACAACGTTTTTTTAACGTTGCACAATTGTTTCGTAAGCGTTTCATAAACGTTTCAAGTTCGAAAAATATTTTTCGAAAAAGGTTTCCTGAACGCTTCAGAAACTCTTCTGAAACGTTTCAGAAACTCTTCTGAAACGTTTACAAAACGTTTCGTGAAACGTTCGTGAAACTTCTTATTGGCGGACAAGTTACCGTTTCAGAA
>JABFPB010001124.1:0-27725 GCA_022817645.1 Ceratoteleas bidentatus | reverse complement strand
CACTGTTAGAAACGCGGTGTAACAAAAGTGTTACGGAGTGACTTTGGGCCTCCTGAGAATCCGCGCGGTGTTGATTTAAGTGTTTCTCACACCTTACGGAGTGAAAAATCACTCCGCGCGGAGGAGGTCCAAAGTCACACCGTAACACTTTTGTTACGCCGCGTTTCTGACAGTGTAAAATGGACACAAGACCAATTTGCTACGTTTATACATTTGAAGACCAAATGTATAAACCTATCAAATTGTAATAAATGGCGAGGAATCAGATTTTCTCATATCCACAGCAGGAAATAATTATACTAAATTATAAATCAAATTGCGGCAGAGAGTTTCAATTTGATACAATCTGATCCAATATTGCATTAAATTGTATCAAACTACAATTTCTATTGCGATGCTTCCGCAATTTTGATCTACACTTTAAATCAATGACTTCCAATTAATGTTTTGAGAAAATCTGTCTCCTCATTGGTCGCCATTTAATCCAGTTAAATGGCTTATATCCATTTACAATTTGAACATTTTAATTTGAATTGGACCTCCGCTGCTGGGTACCAGTGCCGCATTCGTCTATATCTTTCTATCTCTTCTCAACATTGCATCTACTACCATTTTTTTACCCCGGTGTTCCCATCTCCAATGCCAAACCTTCCTCCCATCTCGTCCTCCGCCTGTCACCCGGGGCCTGGTCGCCCAGGGCGACGGCTCCCATCTGTCCGTTCGCCCTATCCGCGAGATCGCGCAATTGAGTCATTGGGATCGGTGATTCGGAGCAAGGTGGAACGCGTTGCATAACGACTCGCCGGTCAGCCGCCGCGCTCCGAGCCTTCTCCTTAGTCGCCGCCGAGCCAGCATCGCGCGCACAATGGGCGTCCAGCAGCCGGTGCTCCGCGACCTGCAGACGCTGCTGCGCCGGTCCCTGGGGATGCCGGAGCTCCTGGTGGAGAAGGTCACCTCGGGCTCCCTGCTTCCGCCTGGGGAGAACTACGGCAGCTCCATCGTGAAGGTCCGGGCGCTGGTGAAGAGCGACTCGCAGCAGCAGGCTCCGGAAGAGTGGCACCTGATCGCGAAGATGCTGCCGCCGACGGAGTTCCAGCGGGTGGTGTTCGACTGCAACTACACGGTGCCGAAGGAGGTCTTCCTGTACGAGCAGCTGTTCCCGGCGTACCAACAGCTGGAGAGGGAGTTCGGGGTGGAGAGGGTGTTCGACGTGCTGCCGAAATTCTTCGGGGCGAGGCTGAGTCTGGATGAGACGGCGAGGGAGGTGGATGAGGACGCGGTCATCCTGCTGGAGAACCTGAAGGAGAGGGGGTTCTACCTGGCGAACAGGAAGAAAGGTGAAGGGGGCAATGGGTCTTGGTGAGGGGACCTGGGAAAATGGCGAAAGTCGCCTAGGTAAAATATTTCATTAGGACTAATGGGGATGTCCTAATGTTTTCTAGGTGGTTTCTGTCAGTGCTTTAACACATTTTGCATAGGATTTAGTATGTGCTTATGTAATTGCATATACTTTTATTGGCGTCTAATTGTAAGTCCATGTCAAAATCGTACAAAAGTTAGTTCTAATGGTTTCTAAGCAGTTTTTGTCAGTGTTTCTATATGCACCTAATGGTTTCTGATGGATTTTGTTAACTGGGCGCTGTTTTCCAATCGATTTTCTTGTAATTTTGATTGCTAGTAGATGGGGATTAATGGAAAGGTGGGATCGAAGGAGTCGTTGGATAGAAGTAATGATGAGACGTTTATTTGTCAATAAGTAATGGGATTTGGGGAATTTTTTAAGAGTCGGAAGTTGGTCAACTTGCAACTGATTTTGATTTAGTTCGCGGTGTGATATTCGAAATTTGGCGAAGAACAAATTCGTTGGACGAAAATTTAATATCATGTACATATTAATGTTTAGTTAAAAATATTCTTAAAAAAGTAAATATGGTTGGATATTCTTTTAATTATCTTTTTTTAAATTATATATCTCTTATAACATGTAATTTATCCTTTCCTAATGTAGGTAATTTAGATTTAGTTTAGTTCGTTTACACGGAAAAAATGTAGGTCTGCGGCAGATAAATTAATTTAACTGACTTACATTTTTTATTTGTTACAAGACTGCTGTTTACTTGAATCAGATAAACGTATTTATTTGACTTCTTTGGTCGAATTTCAGTTAATATGTAATACAAATTTGAATCAACTGTTTACACGATTTAGATAAACTTTTTTTCAGGCTTGGGAAATAAATCGTTGTTAAGTAAACCTGTTTATCTGTCACAGATAAAATGTGTATTGTCTATATGTCAGTTCAACAGTTTACCCGCGACAGATAATTATTCACTTGTGTCAGGCAAATTTGGTCCGTATAGGTAATAAATTAGGAACATTTTAGTAGTTTTTTCAATGTCATCGGATTTGCAGGCGTAGAATTCAACGGATTTGAAAGGTTCTTCTTGAAATCTATTCGAAATTATATTCTCTGTCGACAACGAGCTTTTTTGTAATTTCGATTTTTATACTTCTAATCACCAATTTTATTTGGCTTCAGGGTCTTTATTGAAGGAAAAATCAATTAGGGATGATTTCGGTTTTACATTTTTTAGAAAAAAAATTAATTCCTAAAAACCCAGTCAACATTTTAAATTTTGCGTGACGCAGGGGTTACGCTGGCTTTACTCAGACGTAACCCCATTTCCACTTTTTGAAAAAGCGGAAATTGGGTAACGCATGCGTAACGCCTGCGTAACCCCCGCGTCACGCAAAATTTGTCATGTTTCTACAGTGTTTTTAGTCTTTGTATTCACTTTTACACTATTAAATTTGTTTATCAATCTACAAGTGAGAAAATATTTAAAAACCCTTAAATACAATTTACTATGTTGTCTGGAAAACAAAATTGTTTTTAAAAAATCTAAATTAATGAATCAGTCAACAAACTTTACAGCGTTTGGAAAAAACCTTAATACGAAACTAACAGAATAAATTCCAAAAATTGCATACGTTTATTTACAAGCATTTCTTGCAAGAATATCTGGGTTATTAAACTCAAAAGAAATGAAAGATCCAACCAAACATCTATCAATTTCCCGCAGTTCATTGGTGACACACAAACATTTCTTTGATACAGCAAACGGTTAACGTAATACATAAATATAGTTCATAAAATCATAATTAATCTTTATCATATCCACAATCTAAGAAATATTAATCCAAGTATACTTTTACTCTAAACTTTTTGTCACTTGATCTGCAGATTTAATACCATTTAACGATTCTCAGAAAATTCCAATGCGAGATCACTCAACTAAGTTTTTTTGTTCGATAATGCTCACCACACGTGTCACTGTTCACATGATTTACTTACTTACTTTTTATGCCGTGTCATACGAGGATAAAAAGACAGATTCGCATTTTTGTATTTAACACTTGAAATTTTAAGTGTTTTTTCGTATTAGTCAGTCAAACAAATATGGAGATGAGAAACGCAATTTCAGTATGCAAATGTGACTTCAATTCAAACGTCAGTACATTTGTTTATATAACAGACTTTTTAATACTAATTCGACTGTGAAATTTTCAATCCCAGTTTCGTAATTAAATACATTTTAAACAATTAAAGAAATTAAACTTTTTTTATAATTTTGATCTGTTATTTTTTATTGTCACATGTTAAATTTGGTAATAAAAAAAATTTACAACTTGAAAATTCACCTCCAAAATAAAAAGATTGGAATCATTTAGAGTTATGTTCACTTTAATGTATAATTAAATAAAAGATGAGTTTAGACTTCTTTCTATCTACAAAATTATTGCACACTAACTATTAAACGTCACTTCCGTTTTCGCTCTATGAAATTAGACTTATGAATATAAATTGAGCTTACAAAAACTAAGTAGCACACATATTATAGAGAATCTGCAGTAAGTGTAATCTAAACATATGTGAACAGAAGTGGGGATAATTAAATTATTGAAAGAATCAATCATTGTAGAAATGCCTAGATTAAAAGAATGACTGATCTCATTCGTCTCAACTAAAGTTAAGTCAGAATCAACAATCACTTCAAAAATAATTTATGAATTTATCTTGAGTGACTTGAAGGTTAGACAATTGGCAAAAATTGCTGGAAGCAAATTAGTATATTTTAAAATTGAAAACTGGCATATTTTGTAAGATCTATATTACTTAAACGTGTTACATTTTTATTTCAAAATTTGGGTTTTCAAACAAATTCTGAAACATTAACTCGTATTCACAAAAATAATTGATAATTATTATAAAATTTATAATAATTTTGTATGCATTATAATATTTAAAAATTATTATAGAATTTGATGGTAATTTGAATAAATGGCAATCTCGTCAATCTCGGAGCAATTTTGCGTTGAAATCATATACAATAGACAATTTATATACAAGGATCAATGGAAATTGGAATGTTTGAAAGAACAATTTATTTGCAATTGTATTGAAACCGTTTTCATAATACCTTTATCAACATTATTTTTCCTGGACCTAAATATTCATTAGAAAAATAAGTATGTGTTACTTTTCATAAAATAAACTACACTGCTCGAGTGACGCAAAATTTCCCAAAATAGAATGATGACTGTTATATATTTGCATATAATATTTTAGATTTTATTAAACTCCGCACGGTTACTATAAAAACTGTGAAGTAAACTTTCAAAACAACAAGAGAAAATCTTGAATATAATCCAGATATATTTATCTGTGAAAACTGAATCCATACGAATTTCATAATAATCATAGTCGACCTAAAAAATTAATGGACTGCTTTTGCACAGTTTGAAGTGACAGTCAAATTTGCTCAGGTATCTGTTAGGATTTATTAACGCTCGTAAGAATGCGTCATAAACTACTTACCAAGTCAGGTCAAGTTTTTTCTTAAGCAGGTCCAGCTTTGTTGCGGAGGATCATAATTTGTTCTTCGAGAAAATAAGAGTCTTATTTTAGACATAAATTTGTAAAAAGTCTGCTAAGAGCCAGCTGTTCTTCGACGGCACATAACAATTCCTGAGCTAAATCTGTCTATCTTGAGGTCGTTCATACCGCACACTTTACCGTGAAGGTCGAAAATGGATTAGCTTCAAAGCTAGACTTATTCCTCGCTTACTTTTTTCCTTCCTAATATTAACATTTTTGTGTCCTTCAGAATGTAGTTTCTACTCAGTTAGTGTTAGTTTATCGTATTATTTTCCAAGATGTTATAGTCGTAGGAATGGTCTGAATATACTGTAGTTAAGACTTTCAATTCTTATTTGGAACGACATTTCAGTGCCGTTCTTACCTCGACATCTTACCTCGACAAACAATAAAATATGTTTTTATTATGGAACATGTGATAGGTTGATCGTAAAAGTTGATTGGTAAATTTAGTTAACTATACATTGTTTACTTATACAAATCATAGTCTAGATAGGTAGACACTTTATCATCTTAGACTTTCCTACAGATTACTGCGCACATTTACAACACAAATACTCCAATCTTTAAATTAAAATATCCCGATATTGATTTAATGAACTTTCCTTCTTCCTACTTTAATTCCCTTTCAAACCTCTCAACATCCAAAATCCCTTCCAGCTATCCCTTCTTAAAAATTCCGGAGACTCTCCCCCTAGATCCTAACCTAACAAAAGAAACTGGCTTGGAGCCATAAATGGAATTTGACTCTGGAAACTATTGTGGAACCAAGCTTGGTTCAAGAATCCATTATTTCTAGACAGGTTCCATAATTGGATATCCATTCATGGAACCCATCTAAGAATTCCAAATATGGACCTAGACCTAGAAGACAGATACTTATACCAAGCTTCTTCCCACAATGGTTTCCAGAGTCAAATTCCATTTATGGTTCCAGTCCAACCCTTCGATCCCCAATCTCATCTCTCATCTTCCTTCTATCATCTCAACCTCCAAAACCACTTATCTAACTCATACCCTATATAATATCCCTTCTTTCATCTTCCCAGGGCTCGACTTGGAGCACGCAAAGGTCGCAGTGAAGGCTTTAGCACACTTCCACGTGCTCGGAATGGCCATGAAATGCCACAAACCTGACCGTTTCGAGCTGTTCAAGTTTCGTGCCAAGTGCATGACCCCCCAGAAAAACGAGTTCGACTCGGTCATGGCGAAAATCATGTCCAAAATAGAAGAGGACCCCACTCTGGCAGAATACGTCGAGGTCTGCCGGGTCGCCCTCATGGACACCTCGATGAGTGCCTGGACTAATCTCCCAGAGGAACCTTGGTCCACCATCGTCCACTCGGATTTCTGGGTCAACAACTTCCTCTTCCACAAGGACTCCAGTGGCAAGGTCGACGACATCAAGTTCGTCGACTTCCAGAACTACCTGTTTCAGAGTCCTCTGAGGGAACTGGCGTTCCTTCTGGGGGTCAGTCTGGAGGTCGAAGTGGAGAAAGACCACTTTTATGAGTTGGTGGATCTGTATTACGAGGAGTTCATACACTGGTTGACCAAGTTGAAGTGCGACACTACGCAGTTTAACAGGGAGGCCTTTGACAAACAACTTGCCCACGACGGGAATATAGAGTTCATGCACTGTACTTTTATGCTGAAGATCTTGACGACTGATGTGGATAAGGATGCGGACATGAGCCAGATCAAGGATTTGATGTTGATGGAGGGGAACGGTGACTATAAGGAGCGGCTGAGCTTACTGGTCAGATCGTTTGCGAAGAGAGGCTGGCTATAGATTGGAAGAGCCCCAATGGAACAGTGTCTGGATAGATACCTAATACGTAGATCAAAACACATCGTTTCCAGGGAATGGAAACGATGTATTTTCATCTACTGTTTGGTTGTTTCCAAACTTCTGGGGCATCCTGGATGTATGATGTATGTGTGTTATATATTATGTTCTGTTGGGGAGAGAGTTAGAGGGTTTCGGTTAAGCCTTCATCAGTGTACTCATGAGGTTCTTTTAATAATGAAGTTCTTTTTATAGGTAGACTGGATTCTTATTTTGTTTGCAAAACTTTGAACGTCTGACATAAGATGAGTTAGGCAAGTATGGTGATAAATGTGCAGATAAGATGCGAGTCGAGTGTACTTGATATAGATAGATAAAGAGAAAAGAAAAAATAGATATCTGAGGAGTAAAATCGTAGACAAATATTCCTTTAATAATAATTCTTATTTTAGAATATCAATAGTAATATTTTGATGGTACACTGATGAAGGGAACGATTGTATTTGATAAAAAATGGTTGAATCCATCTTCTCGCTTGGAAGTTGAGATTAAGACGAGTCTGAAATGGATGAAATATTTTTACGGAGAACTTGCAATAACAGTAAAATCTGTAATGAAGCTGACGTGTAATTTCTGCTTCATTTCTCTGCAGAATAATGCAGAGAAATCTCTGCATTATTCTCTGCAAAAGCAGAATAAAATCATTATGCTGCTGTAAGGAATTACAGTTTACTGAGAATATTTAAACTATTTTATTACAAGATTTTCTACAAATTCAGTGCTAGGCCAAACATCGCTAGATGTCAATATAGCACAATACAGTATAAAGATTTAGTATTGTGAATAAAACCACTGAAGTATTGAATAGGTTCATTAGGCGAAAACATTGAATTCACGGCACAGAAAACTTGTTTTTCGAAGAAATGTAGTACAATTGCAGGCATTTACCTCGCATTGATTTCTGAAACAAAACGTGACTTTTACGAAAACACTGACTCTTTTTATTCCGTTCCTCATTGTTAAGTTCCTCACGTCTTTCGACAAGCATGATTCCGGTGAAATGAGAAATGTGCCATTTATATTGAAACTTTGTATTGTCTTAAGTAATTGTACACAGAATTGTAAATGTACGAATAATGAAATAAATTTTTTAATACAGATCTCCATCAACTTTTCGTTATCAGCCGACAATGAAAATTAGCAAACAACTTGATTCCTGTAATTGGTCAACGAACAATGAAAATGTCAAAACATATGCAATAATGTTGTATACCACAAGACATGATCACATTCCAGCATTGCGCTTAATCACAGCACAAAATGCTTCACCAGCGTGTCTGTCGAGATTAATCAGATAACTCGTTATCGTTTTTAATTGGCGTGATTGCAGTTAAGTCGAAAAATGCCACTATCACGCCAGTATGTTTTCAGTTAAACAGGAAACAATAAATTTATCACGTGCGAATGTCGAGGTCACCAAAGACCTCAAAATCCACGCTATAAAACTTTATTAAGGACCTACAACAAATAGTTGATAGAAACGAGTAGAAAAGTATTGATTATTAAATAATGAATTCCTCGGTGGAAAGATTCCGAATGCACAATTTGAATTTCAATTCCATTGTATTCCGGTGATTTATCAATATTTCTAACGACCAATTTTGAACTCTATAAAAAGAAATCGTTTATGTTTAATTCCAAAATAGGAATTCTAACTGACAAAACAAGTTCTTTTCTTTTACTTTGCATTCCTGAATTGGAATTCATTCAATTATTTATTGAATTCTGAATTTAGCTAAAAATCCAATTCTAATCGTTTCTATCCAAAAATGTTTGCAGAGTCGAGGTTCTTCCAGTTTGTAGCACCGATTTTTAGGTGGTTTATAACATTTTTGTGGGAACTTTTACAAAAGATGCAGTCAAAAATTCTACCGTTTGAAAGTGTATTTAAAGAACTTAACGGCAGTATTTTTCCCCAGAAAAGTATAATTTTTATTAAAAAATGGTGTCGAACAGTAAATGCAATTTCTTTTTGGATGCGATAAAATGAATCATTTGTATATTTATTTTTAATTTCCCCCCTAAAAAAGTGACGATAATTGACATATTCTTCCCATCATACAGTTTTTCAGGTCACCGAATACGAATCTAAAGTAAGATGATCAAAATTTAAAATGATTCCAATATGAATTCGCCATTTTTTTTTTTGTTATTTTCACACATTATCCTACTTCACTCATACCCGTTTTTTAAATCTAAACAATTTTTCTCGGCAGTGGCATTTGCTCACATATTCTCTAATGTATAAGAATGCAAAAATGCAAAAAAAAAACAAAACCAGCAGAAAGAAAACGCTCTTCTCGGTGCATCACTTCTTTATTTCCTTCTCCGTCTCGCCAAAAGAAGCGCAGGTAAATAACGTAAGAATTCTATTTGTATAAGTTAAAAACATTTATTACAAACCAAAGCTTAGAACTACATCCTTGGATAACAATACGTGCGCCTGAGAGTCCAAACGCCACTTAAGCAAGCATCTACATCCGATTGTTCGTGAATACTGTAAAACCGCCCGTCCCTTCTCGCGCCTTATTCTAAGTTTTATCACATCGCGACGAATTTCCCGAACGGAACGTGTATCCGCGAGCCAACGCGAACGCACGAAAAACGTCGATGTGCAGGCAAAGACAAAAGGTTCCAAGTTACAATGACATTGCTTTTCTTCGACTACCGGCTACCACTGTAACCTTCCCAGTTTTGTCCGGATTACTGAACCCGGGCTTTGGAGCTCTCAGACGCGAATTTAAATGCAAGGAAATGATGAGTGTTCCGGCGGAAACAAGGAAAAAGTGGTCGGACGAAATGGAGGCTGTGTTGGTGCAATCGCTCTCTGGTTTTCAGCGCTGGACGTCTGATAATTTCGACCAAAATGGGTCACCATTCTGTTGGAACTACATTGCGGCATTTTTGATACATATTTATTCATAAATATAAAAAAACTATAACAAAATTATTCAGTTATAAAAAAAACATTAAACACTTTTTCTCCAAAACAATAGTCTCTCAACCGAAACTATCACACGTCCCAGGAGGCGCTGTATCACGCGAACAAGCCGAAAAAGTCGCAATGATCGTGAAACTGACGTTTTCGCGAAAGGGGCAACTGAACCGTTTACAAATATATACGCCTGTTTAGTAAAATATACATTTAGTGAAAGCTTTATTCTTTCTGTGCTCGTCGTGTGATTATAAGTGTACCACCGTTGTTCCTATCCTTATTCCGTTTTGTTACTTTTTTTTGTCTTTTTTCTTCCTTAATCATCAAGTAAATAGGACATGCGACTTCGCGAACGCAAACGCGTCTTGAAAACCTCCGAGAGAAACTCCCCGCAGATTCGGCAGCACGAGATTAATTTATATTTATGTAAAAGGCATTTCGTAAAGCACGCAGCGCCATCTGCTGAAACCTCGGTGCCCTCCTTTTCCCGTTTGGCTGTGTCTTTCGCATTCGATTTGCTCGAGAACAATAGTTAAGCCGCAGGATGCACATTTGGACTGGGTTTTTGCTCATCTCATGCAAACGCCCATTGCACAGAGCCAGTCTTTGTTACAGTTATCGTATGAAGGAAAAACGTCGGCTGAATGACAAATTTTAAATCGCCAACGTTTTCGAAATTCCCACCGACGTCCTCGGTCACGAAGAATCCGGTAAAAAAAGATCCAAGAGTGTATTTCTCCTTTTTTTTACACGAATGGTTATCCAATGAACGGAATATTTACTTAAGACAGTTCAGTTTTGTTTTCGTTGAAAACAAATTTTTCGACTTAAAAGTGAAGTATCTACGCCGGATCGACAGTTCGACTAGTAGCAAACTGTGGTATCACGATAGCTAAACGAGTGTACTTAACGCAATTTACAAGTTGCGTTCAAATAAATCAGTTCCATGCATAGGCCTGTTCCAACGAAAAGTCTGCATTTAGCTATCTTTTTTAGAATCTTCCCTACCGTTAAATACAATACTGGAATTACAATTTCAAATAATACTCGACGATTTCGAATAACTTTGCGATTTACCCTGTAGAGGGACGAAGATAAACAACCGAATCCCGTGACAAAGGGCTCTCGAGAGCAATCGACGTGATGCATAACACCGACTGGTAACAAAAGTGCGAAATGTGTACAGTTTGCGGTCATGTAAAAGAATCGTTGTATAATACAGATCCAGTGACACTCTGAACGTCCAGCCATTGGTTTGCTTGTCGGCACTAGCGCCACCTGCCTGGCAGTCTGCGTACACCAGGTGTCGCTGTTATCGTACTGTCCCGCAGTGTGTTGCATTCGATTATTTCGAGCGACGGAAAGGTCGAACCGTTTTCAAGGTCAAAGTTGAATTGAGTCAGAGTCTGCGCCGAAAAACGGTTCGCCCTTTCGCCTTAGTTGACGTGATAAATTCTGTGGTCGTCTATCAATTCTCCTTGCTGACAACTGGCGTTGTCGATACGTTCTTGTAATAAATAAATAAATAAGTTATCCGTTTCGCTGAGAAAATGACGCTGAAGAACGTTGACGCGACAAGTCGCCATCTTAGAGCTGTTGCTTCCCTCCAGTTTTCCGTGGAATTGCCTCGTCTCTCCCACGTTCGTGTGTCTTACGGTAATTGTTCTCATTGTTCTCCGACTGGCATGACAGGCAATTTTTTTTCGACATTCCGGATCACGGGTAAAGCTGCTGGAATGTGCCGACCAAAGAACGGAGCTGGACGTCGAAGGCAGCGTTTCGAAAATTGGAAACGCTGCTGAGTCCTTCGAGCTCTCACGACCCTTTGCCAATCGTCCCTGAAAGTTCGTCTACTGCACGCGCCTCGAGCGTATTCGTTCCTGCAACAGAAGAAAATTGTATCTTCCACCAACCATCTCCTTCTACGATTATGTCTTCGACCGTTCCGCAATGTTTTTCTATCGTTTCCAACGTTTTTCACCGTAAACTTTGTCTTGAAAACAGGATTTTCACGTAGTTTAGTAGATGACTGGAATGGTATGTTAGGTGGGGAGAAAGTGAGTTTAACTTAGTGATGTTAATACTTAACATGCTCTGACTTAAGAAAAAAAATGGTTGAGGAAGAGGCACCAAAACATTGGACTTGCATAACTGGTTTCTGTTGAGACCAATGTTTTCATACTTGACCTTGAAAGACATTTGACCTTCAAAGCAAAAGGGAAAGCTCATCATTGATTTCTCTTCCAACCGATTTTTTCTGAGTATTATTGTCATCTTCAGAAGTAATTTTCAATTCCTCGAGTCTTTAATAAAAACAATTAAATTTGTTATTGTTTCTCTTGCGTTAGTTTCGTTAAGTCGTCAGTTTAAGAAAATTAAATGAATCATAACTTGCTAATGTGACGAAACTAGATCTTTACTGAACGATGCACTAAGTCTAATAATCGCAATGACTGCTTGGATAAGTTTCCGGTTACTCAATGAACTGCATTAACATTTGATCTCATCTTGAAATCCTAATCCAGAAATGATAGTATAATTATCTAATTTTTCCCTCTCATTTACTTTGAAATCTGAAATACCCAAATTCGAAAACATCTTCACATCTTTTCAGATCTTTTTTTATTTATTTATTTAAGCAATCTTTTCTCTTCAGCCACCTCCCAATCAAATTCCAAACAATCTGACCAGAAACATTATCCAAACACAATGCAATTGCAAAACATAATAACTACAAAACACAAGTGCAGCAACCAGTCAAGCCAATGCATTGCAACACAAACGCACACAGATAGACCAATGACATAAACACGAGCACGTGGTAATACTGACAATCTAGAGCGACCACTTAGACTCATCAGCCCGTCACAATCGTATATACTACGAAACTGTACACAAAAGCCACGTGGCTGTTGGACTCAAGGTCGTGTAAACTAAACCCAGAACGGAAGGAAAACAAATAAAACGCAAAACGAAACAAAAACGCAATGAATGACAGGATGGGAAGTTAAAGGTTGGTCGTACGCACCTGTTGCTTCCTACCAACTGTCTCTCAGATGCTCCTTGGCTTAAATCCGCCGAGATCCGTCGCATCACTCTTAATCAAAAGCGAAACGAACGACAACGCAGATGTCCAAAGTGACATTCGACAGTGATGTTAAACACAAAACTGCGTGCGAGGTGTACCACATTAAAATTACGCTACGCCTTAAGGTTTTGTACTCCTAGAACTCTAACTTACTATCGCAAGCTACGCGCAACTACCGTAAACAAAGTCTTGTCGCTAAATGATTGACAATGCAGGTGGATGTGTTTATTAGAAAATAATTTATTGAGAGATTCCAAGGCACTTGTTATCGCTCGCGCACATCGTTCGCCTTAACTTTAATCCAGCTCAAGTGAACGAACCCCGTAGCTTCGTACAAATTGCACCTTACCACCAACCGATCCGGGATAAGTCCTCCGGGAAACGTCTTCTAAATGCCTCGAACACTCGTAACATATATATAATTTAATTTCCGCGTAACTAGCCGTAAACATTGTGTACACGCTGCTTCAACGTTACCCTAATTTGAGCGAGTTGCTACGTTTCCGCGGTCGTTGTCGATATTTCCTGGATTATCTCGTCCTTGCGAGCAAGTACACGTGGTTCGATCGTCGTCGGAAGCGTTTGATTTTAGTCACTAAAACTAGGTGAACAGGCGATTAAACTAGGCTGGACATCGGAGCTCTACTGTCCTGGTGTTTGCACGCGTTTGCACCGATTTTGGAAACTCGTTTGCGATTGAGGAAGCTGGATCGGATTGGCGAAACGCGAGTTGCGGGACATTTTTTGTTTTGTTCGTTTATATACACGCAATCACAGTGATGAAGACTCAGCGTACAAAGGTAGGATCTCCGTGTCGAAATTCGTGATCAACGTAACAAAGGCATGCAGAGTCGTAACTTAAGCTTGAACGGATTTGGTTGGTGTTATAACGCTACGACGTCACGTGGAAGTAGGTCCCGAAATGTCTTGGTCGAACTTAGAGGACGAAGGATTGGTCTTCTTCTTGATCGCCTGATTTTGCTTCTTAAGTATCAACACTCACAGTAGACTGGATTTCAACGAGCGACAAATTTGCGGTGACGGGATCGCGGGAGTTCGTTTAGTTGATTAGCTAAAAGAGGTGAGGGGGTGGAGATGCTGGTGTGAGTTATAGTGAAGTGTTTTTTCATGGAGGATGGTAATGTGGGAGGTTAGTTAAATAAAACTGAAGTTAAAAATGATATTTTTGTTTACTTTTGGATGATTGTTTTGTTTGATTTTTGGAATGAGAAAGTGTAGAGTACATGATCTAATGTGGGATACTTCATTCTTTTTCATATGTTTAAAAGATGTTTTTTCATGTATCGAACTCGACCTTTCATCCTATTTTACGATATAAAAACATGCAAAAAGGGTAATCAAATACGTAGTTTACAGTAACATTCCCTACAGTAGCAGTTGGCAATTGACAGCTAACTTCATTTTTACCAAAACCATAATTTGGAGGAATATAACTTCTCAATAACAATTTGAATCCATACATTAATTGTTATAATGCCAAAAATAAGACACGAAGATAGTTAATTTTCTAATTAGTCAAATATCTTAATAAAGTTGGTGAAAAACTTTTATTTTTTCACCAACTTTATTATTCTTACGTAAACAAATGTGTCAACATTTGTTTAAGTCACGTTCATTCTCATAAAAATATGTCAATAGCCAACAACACCTTCCTTCACAAACTAAACCCAACTTCACATAAAATTGACATAGCATTCTCATTCCCATCTAAAATTTCCTATCGCATCGTCAAACTTGTTCAATAATTCCACTTGTGACTACAACCTTCCCCTTTCTGATTGGTCAGTCAGAACGAAGCTCGGCTATATACTGCCATCAAGAATTAACGTCATTGAACTAAAACAGCAATTCATTCCGAATCGACTCTCTCGACTCAATAGTATTTGTTATTGAATCGATAGTCACTCCCACATAATTCACAATTCAAAGATTTAAAAACCCATTTTTCTAAAACCTTATCTCCTTCATTTTCTTTCATAATCCTCCCAAAAATAAATAGCAGCTCCAAACAGTTATAAATTCTTGCATCAAAGTCTTTGCTATGTTTCAATGACATTTCTTCTCCCTTTAGAGGACACAAAAAGCAATTTATTCAGCAAAGCATACAATTCCACAACCGTGACTTTCCTCAATAACAAGTCTGTTTACCTCCCTGACCTTGTTCTTCTAATCAGTTTTCTTTGTAAACAAAGACTGCAAGCAAATGTAAACAATCTCTTGTTTGTAAACAAACGTCTCCCAACGAATGTAAACAAAGTCTTGATTGTAAACAAACCTAAACTATGTTTTATTTGTAAACAAAAGTCTGTAAATGAATGTAAACAAGAGTTTGCAGTCAAATGTAAACAAAGTTCTGTTTGTAAACAAACGTAAACTGTTTTGTTTGTAAACAAACGTCTGTCAGCGAATATAAACAAACATCTGTCAATGAAAGTAAACAAACAGTGTTTCCTCAGAACAAGTGGGACGATGCGTCAGCGTTGACCGCAAATTTGTCTGGCCCGATAACAACGACGCTTTCTGGCGATCTGGCGTGTCGCGACGACAAGCGACTGTCCAAGGGCGAGCAGCCTCAGGACGGTCAGGGCGCACCAAATGATCCCGCGGCTTCGTAGTGCGTAGACCGCGAGCTCGACGACCACGTGGCTACGTGTTCGAGTTAATGCGGAATACGTGAAAAAACTTGTTTTTTATACCGGCCCTGTTCGGGTGTTGTGCATCGGTTGTCGGCGTAGCTCGGGCCGGCGTCTGTTCGTGCGAGTCCGTGAACGTGATTGGACGACAAAAAAAGAAAAAAGAAGAAAAAGAAATAGTACACGACATCTCTAACGGTGTACTACTGGCATGCTAATAAAAGGTGCGTCATCGACAGAGAGAAACAATTTGGCAGCAAAAATCAAAAGAGACAAAGTAATGATAAAAAGGGGCACGAGTTGGCTCGTTTTGAACTGAGTTGTACAAAGAAAAAATGTTGCGAAGTGGCAAAGAAACACGACTGGCCAATTGCAATGATTGAGAACACAAGATAAATTGGGACATTGATAGAGGTCGTCTCGGTCGTCTAACGCAACAAGATCTTTCGTGTGAAATTGACAACGCGTTCCACGCGACTCACCTCATCGGGCTGCTCATGCTCGCTGTTCGCCAGGCTGGACTTGGAACCGCGGCGGTTCTCGTCGTGGGCTTGTCGCACCAGGTCCATCGCCTGCGCAAATTAACCCTCAGTTACCCCATGTCATTTTACCAGTATTTGTGTTATTGTTTTTCATTTACTTTACCCCACCAGGGTCAGAAGGGAAGGAACCGACTTTGAAGTCAAATATCTCCGGGGAAAATGTATTATTAAAAAGTGATGGAATTATAAATAAAAAACGTTGCGAGTCTGTTTTAAGGAAAAGCAGAAATTAATTGATTTAAAAAACCCTTTGTTCCCTTTTGACCCCGATGGGCTAACTGAAGGTTAACGCAAGTTCAGCATGGGTTCGAATTGCGGCGCGCCGGTAGCGCCACCACGCGGCCGGGTTAAGGTTCGGACCGGCGGATGCTATGGTTATATTGTGAGGTAAGAAGCTATTGTTTTGAGTCCACTTTTGCCAAGCCGATTTTTTCAGTATATTGTTTTAAATATTTCTTTCTTCAAGTAAAATTTTAAATTTTATTACAAAACTTACGAATTCGTAAGGATTATGTTCCGACTATTGAAAAATTCTGACTTTTTGAAGAATATGAAAGTATTTATAATTGGGACTCGCAGAAAACATGCAAACCTAGCGAGAATGGTTGAAACTATGAAAAATGAGGCGGATAAAGAACACCGACGGCAATTATTGTCAAAAAAATCTTTTTTTTTTCAATTAAAATGTGATGTTTTATTTTTCTTGTTGTTTATCCAAACTTTTTACTTTTGTTGTTTATCCAAACTTTTACTTTTACTACTAAGATTAATAAATTAATTGTTTCGTTTACAAAATAGTATGGAATAGAAAAATAATTAATGAATTTGAACAAAGAATGATATTTTAATTTAAACAATTAAATATAAAAAACAATTATTATTTCTATCACGTATTAAATTAATGTATAATTAATAAAGAAACCTGATTTACAAATATGTAAATCAGTTATCAAGAAATCATAAGATTTGAGAATAAATTAATGTTTAAACCAACTACATTATTTATTCTTAATTCTTATTTGCTCATACTCTATCAACTTTATTTCAGCAATATGCGGATGACTCTCAAGCGGATGACTTTACACCGGAGTATGTTAGTAAAATTGTTTCCCGGCAATCAATTTCCCCCTGTTGCTTGTTAATGGACCCAATATTCAACAATCGAGATACCCCTGAACAATATCAGACTTATTTTCCCAGTAACGTTAAAGTGTCATACCTCAATGTATTTGTCAAATAAAATCAACAGCGCAAACTAATTTGTAAATAATCATAATTATAGATTGCAGACAAACAATGCTCTATATTTAATCAACACATCGACTAATTTACAAAAGAGAGCTAGAAACAGGCGAGTCTGTTTTGAAATAAAAAGATTAATGTTATGCCTGTTCGCAGAAGCACATTGACGAAAGAACAATAGTGCCAATCTGGATATATATGTACATTTATCCAATAATATCTTTCTACCATTATATCCATGCGCGTTAACCGATTAATAATAATAAACAAATAATAATTTTGGCAAATTCAGAGTGTCTAGCTAAATCCTTATATGAAATTTCTGATCAATTCGCCTTTTTCGGTTTGTATCAGAAACTATAAAAATTCAATAACATAGTAAAATGAATATTTTCCAAAAACCTATTTACAAAACAATTTTTCAATTTCTTCATTTGACAAAGTTCAAAATTTGTTTAAATAATTCCAGACTATTTCCCAGTTTTCCCGGTTACTAGACACCCTGGTAATTAACTAAAAAACAGTTGTGCATTTGACCACCAATAGTGTCGAATTCAAACTAAAGTACGCCTTAAAAGCGATCTCGTTCCGAAGATTTACTCACCTGTTGTACATGTTGCTTGCAAAGATAAGACAAAGTTCTGTTAAGATTATTTGTTTGTTCAATTGCATCGACCTACGAAGAACAAATATCAAAATGAACTTGCACATACAACAACTGGTCATTAATTCTGCTGAGCGCAACGAGTCGTTTTTCTCTATCTTAACTGGATATTCGTTCTCCGTATGTCCCGTTAATCGATGAATTACTGTAGCGTAATTCGCGTACTGTTTGGAATGAGCCGGGAGAAACTATCTCAGGATGTGTACCTCTTTTTTGGACCTCAGCGCGCAGTCGTCAAGTGTATCAGCAGCCTCGTACTTTCCTTGTCTTCTGTATAGAGCGCCCAGGTTTTTCAAAGTCGTCGTTACAGTCGGCGAGTCGACTTTCGCTGCTTTGTGCCAGCCGCCATATTCGCCGTAAGGAGCGTTCTCTTTGTTTCGATGCTTATTCTCTTCTCTCTCTTCCGCAACCTACAATGTTGGGACAACGAATTCATTGCCTGATTGAATTATAGTCACGTTTGTCTTTGTATGAAAAAGGGTTTACAGTTAGATTTAAAGTTGAAGAAAAGAATACAAATTGTATCTCACTTGACTTTCAAATAAAAAGCAGGCTGCAAATCAGAAAGTTGAACTTCATTTCCGGTATACCATTCCCGAACGTTAAAAAATTCAAGTAATTTTAAGTCAAAGGAAGTTAAAGAATTTCATTGAATTATTACAAATAATTTATCATTAAACGGGAATATCTATGTGCAGTATTTATTTATTTATTTATTAACTGGATGAACCTTTGGTTTACAAAAGCTTTCATATAATTTTATTGAGCAAATATTTACAATGAAAAAGGTACTGGTATTTCTAGAAGTACATTAGGGAATGGAAAATTAAGCGAGGATAGAAGTGAGACACAATTTAGCGAACTAGTTGATGTGTCGTATAAAAAGAGTAAATCAGTCATTATTCTTCTGTTAATTAGGTTTATATGTCAAACTTCGAGGCACAGTATTGTCATAGTTTTCTCTTTGTAAATCAATCATTTCAATTAGACCACACGACGATTTCGCACCTGCCAAATCGGCTTGTTATCCCCATCAATCGCTCCGAACTCCTTTTCGTGTGCTCTCGTCAGCACCTGCTTATAAAGAACCTCGGCGTTCTTATATTTGCCCTGCTTCAAGTAACACGACGCCAGGTTGTTTTTCGTCTTCGCCACGTTGGGGTCGTCCGGGCCCAGCTTCTCCTCGTAGATCTCCAGCGCCCTCTGGTAATAACGCTCCACTTCCTCGTATTTGCCCTGGTTCTGGCAGAGCAGGGCCAAGTTGTTCAGCTGCTTGGCGACGTCCGGGTGGTCCCTCCCCAGGACCATCTCGCGGATCTCCAGCGCCCTCTTGCACAGCGGCTCGGCGTCCCGGTACTTTCCGCGTTTACCGTAAAGCACCGCCAGATTATTCAGGGTCGCCGCAACCGCCGGGTGCTTCTCCCCGAGGGTCTTCTCGCGGATGCAGAGGGCGTCGTTGAGCAGGTTCGCCGCCTCCTTGTACTTGTTCTGGTCGCGGTACACGAGCGCCAGGATGTTGAGCATGGTGGCGACATCTGGGTGGTCGTGACCCGAGGTCTTCTCGAGGTCCTCCAGGGCTTGCTTGCACAGCGGCACTGCCACTTCGTAACGGCCCTGGCTGGCATATTGGATCACCAGGTTGTGCAGCGTGCGCAAGCGCGCTGGAATTTCGTAGCCCACGTTTACTTGTTGTGCGAATTGCGACGGCGGAGTCGGAGATATTGCTGCAAACAGAAAGGGAGGTTACAGTTTGTCGGGCGGGGGAGGGGGGGTTTGGTGAATCGACACAGGAGTTAGATGAAGTTTCGGGTCTGTTAGTAGTGATGTACACGTTAAAAATCAGGTGTCTATGTAATTACAATAATTTTTGTGTGAACATTTGGTGGAAGTGTAGTAGTGGCTGAGGTAAATTTGAAGAGTATAAATGAAATCTCAAATAAATATTTACACCCATCGGTGTAAATCGGCGAAGACAAATATTTGGATGGTGTTAAAATGAATTTGCTCTACACTAATAAGTGAGAACAAATAAATGTAGAATAAAGTTGTAAGTGGCTCGAATATGTTAGAATTGAAGTTGTCACTTCTCACAGTTTCGTCATATTTTGAAATTCAGAAATAGAATAAACTTCTCAAGATATTTTTTTAAATTTCAACATAGGTAATTATAATTTGTAGGACTGGCAAATATACTGTTTTGTTATATGATATGTTACAAAATACATTTGGACATATAAATAAAAAAACAAAATATGAAATTCTTTAATTTATAGCAGATTTTGGAAGAATATAAAAATTGGGTTTACCGTGTGCTTGATGCAAATTGTATGATGTGCATTAAATAAAAAATGTTTGGGAATTAAAATGTGAATGTGATTTATACGAATTTCAAGTACAGGATTTGAAACTGGTACAAATTTTGACCAAATTCTGCCCAACGTGAAATGTTCAATGATTTGAACACTTTCAGAGTGTTTCTGTCCAAGAATGGCCAATTCCTAGCTTACCCTCGGATTATCACATAGTCTGAAAATTTTGATGGCTATCGAGCTTCGAAATTCCGATCCAATCAGTTCTTGTGCCCGGACTGTTAGACTAATTAGAGTGTGCAGTGTCTTGTGTGGATAACTGTGAACTGGAACTAGCAATAAATAGTACGTAGGTGGCGTCGTTAACGTACACTTACTGTTTCGCTCGTCCACCTCGTCGTCTGGGAAAAGGTCAACGACTGGGTCGTCTTTCGGCTTATCCTTGGCGTTTTCGTCCTCGGTTGGTGGGTCAGGGTCATAGTGCCTTATACTCGCCATGAAAGCTATGTGCTTCTTTTCTTCTTCCAATTGCGCTACCTGGTGAAACAAGGAATTGATTATTAGTGATTATTTTGTTTTTACTTAAAAATACATGTATAGATATATATACGTATATTTATGATAAAGTCCAGCGGTTTTTGGAAACTGACCGTTTGCTCACTCGCTTGCAATTTTTGCTGGGTTCCAGCAAGTTCATCACGTAACCAAGCATTTTCTTGACACAGCCTCTTAACTTGAACTCGTAATTTCTGTTTTTCAGCTTCTATCATCTGGAGGTGACTGGCCAAAGCCATCATCACTTTCGCCTCTCCAAGACCTAGATGGGAAAATTGAATGTTTTTGAAATTGAATAAAAATAAAATTTATTGCGAACAATATATAATAACTTTAAGATGTGGACTCTAATGTTTGAAGTCTGAATGTGGAAGTTGAAACTTTTGCATAAGGAAGTTAGAAACTTCCATACAAAATATAGTAATGTAGAGAGTTAACTTAATAGATGTAATAGGAGCTCTGAGGCTTTGTTTACATATTCACAATTGTATTTGGCATATTCCATTTCAAGGGCAATCTTCAAGAGCAAATATTGTAAAAGAAATGACTCATTTTTGCTTCACTGAAATTGCAACTTCAGTTCCATCTATAATTAGCGTTTAATTACACTAACTTCATACCAATTAACTACTCCTTTAACGTGATTAATTAGAAAGTAGCATTTAAACAAAAGTAAATGTATAAAGAACGACTCGAGTGAGCCGAACAATGTTGCGTCCTACATTTTCCCTGCCATATTCAAAATGGAACAAGTTCATTGGTTCTTCATAACTTGCAAAAGTCATCTCTATGAAATTTTGTAAAGTACTGCAAATTCACTCTTGAAATTTAAATGCTTCTTACGTTTGCATAAACTTCAATACTTTGGTACTCAGAGATCTTGAATAGATCTGACGTCAGATAATTTTGTAATTGTGTTTCAGAGTCATTAAGTCAGATGTTACAGTAGACCTGACATAAGATCTAACTTTAGATTCAATTCAACATTAGGATATATGATATCCGATGTTAGATCTGAATAAGGTGTATGTAAAGTTTACCCAGTTCGATCATCTCCATGTTTTTCGACAGCAAATTGGTTTTGTCCCGGGCTGCTGGCGCCTCCTGGGACTGTAAGCCCTGGAGCAAACTATTATGTTCCACCAGGAGGGCCTCCAATCCCTGAGCAACGGTGCGTGCACCAGACACGATTTCTTCCTGCGTCATGGCCGTCATTCTACCGATGTTCTCTATTTTCTTGCTAAAACAATGGCAAACCGAACATGTGAAATAAACTATTAAAGTGATTTTTAATTTTGTCAGTCTTTAGACGAGATGATTAGGAATAATTCAGAGCCAATTAGGAAAACCTTCCCAAAACTTCAAATTATTTTGAGAAAAAATATTAAGTGTTTAAAATATATTTCAAGACATGTATTTGATGATTATATGAAATGTTATGGTGTAATAATGTGAGAATGTTCTATTACGGAATTTTAATCATTTCATAATGAAAAGTGCAAATGTATTTGATCATTTGTGAAACGGTTTTATGACAAAAAGATTATCTATATTTTCATAAAAGGATTATAACTTTAGTAATGTGTGTTTTGCAGTATAAATCGGTTTGTTTGAAATAAATTTTGTTATTTGTTTGTCATTTACTCTCAGAATTAATGCAAAGAGTGTATTTCCAAGATCAATATCTCGCTCTTAAAATGGTGAACCGCTTTGAAGTTTCAATTTTTAACATAGCTATAAAACGGAGAATTTCAAATGTAGTCAATATCTAAGTGATTCCACTTAACGTTATTCCCTTCTGACTAATCCCATTTTCGCCTCTATCTTTCCATCGATTTAAGATCCGCAAATATCACTTTCAAATACACCCATTCACACATGAATCTTCGTGTTGGACCTACTTCCAGGTATTTCCTAATCAATTAAGCTTACACACCCTAGGTCAATATTTTTACACCAATATCTCGCCAATAAAAATACACCAACTTACACAAAAAAAAACAAAAAATAATAATAAAAAAACAAATATTAACACAAAACCTGACAATAAAAAAATAATTAAAAAATAAATAAAAATTTATTAAAAAATAATTTGTCAATGAAAAAAGATTAATCAAATCTTGAAACAGAAGTCAAAATTTAAAAATAAAACCCCATTGACCGCCACCCAAACCTCACTTTTAAATATTCCCCCATCCCAAAACCACTCCCCCCACCTCACTCCCCAAACTGCCCCCAATTTCACCTTCAAACACCGCTCCCCCCGAATCGTCATAAGAACATGAAAATCCCCTCCACCGATCCCAACAACAATAGCGATCTATTACGCAAACTGCGTTTTACTTCGACAAGTCATAAAACTTAATAATTAATCGCGACGTTCGACCTTCCCCGGGACGACTCGGTGCCGCGACTCAGCGCCGCGGAGAACGCCGGGAGACCGTCGCACCTCGCACACCAGACTTCGACCGGACTCTCGGATGACGAATTCGGCCCATCTGACGCGGACAAACCATCGTTTTAATGGAATTTAACGCCGCGGACAACTTACCCCATGACAGGGCCGCGTTCGAACGAGGAACAATCAATAGCTCAATAATGCTGCGCGTGCGCGACACTCGGTTCTGCCGAGAGTGCCATGTGCACGAATTCCAGCAGGAACAAGACGAGCCGACGGATCGATCGGACGATTCGTCGCGATTTCAGGGGCTTCACTGTATTTCGGCGTTTGTTTATGTTAGGGATTCGCGGCAAATGTTTGCGTAATTTGCTTCCAAACAATTAAGATTTAAAGAGAGGAATACTTTTAAAAAACAAAAATCATAACTCTGGAAATAGTCATTTTTATAAAAAAAGATTGTTAATGTTTTGGTCCAATAATAAAAAGAATCATCGAAATACTGGAAAAATTATAAAAAGACGATAAACAAAGGTCAAAGTTTCAACCTTGAATTCGTTTTCGAAACAATGACTCTTTGCTTGTTGTGTTGTTATTTTCGTTTGTTTTCACTTACATTCTATAAGCATTGAGCGTTTTTGACATTTCCGTCCGACCCATCGATAAAATCGTTTGCTTCGCAGTTGGCGAAAAAAGGAGCGAGCCTCTTTTTACGAGACAACTGGTTTCCGGTGGAACCCGCGCATCGTTCGCAGATATTCCTTAAGTCTAACTAGCGGCGCGTAAAAAAGCTAACTGCGTATAAAAATATAGACTGTACACTTTCCCTAAGCTAAACCGGAGAATTTGAGGTGCACGCGAGTGGTTTTCGTGTTACCACGCTTTGTGCCACACTGGAGTGAATCAGACAGGCTTCTCACCCCAAAAGGGGGTTGTGTGACGCGTCTGCGCAGTCGGTACGGATTGTCAAATCACAGCGTGACTGCATTGAACGTTTTGCGGCCAATTATTTGCTAATATTATTGTTATTGAATCGAACAATATTCGACATTTTTATTTCGAAATACTATACAGTTTCTTAAATAAATAATTCCTTTAGACAATGAATTATTATGAATCAAATCAATTGATTTGTATTAACTTTGTATTGTTGTTTATAATGAATAAATAATAAATTAATTAATTAATTAATATATTACATAAATTCAAAAATAGTAATTGCAAAATAAGACTATGTTTTTAAAGTCATACTTATTTAAAAAAATGTATTTATTAAAAGAATTAATTTATTAATTAAAAAGTTATAAAAAACTGAATGCAATCAAAACATTTATCGAATGACACAATTAACAAATGAACACTGCAATCACAAAGCGCTATCAACATTGCAGAATCGTTTCCTAAAGAGAAATCAAGGCGATGCATATGCCGGCACTTTTACTCCAGAAGTCCCAGTCCACCCATTGACATTCAATTATGACATTACGCCAACCATTATCTGCGTGAATGAATGTCTTTTGTTTATGAAAAACCTGTTTCCATTGTGTCCCATTTCTCAAAGTGTGTTTCACCTGCGACTTCCTGCCAATTCAAAATACCCCTTTTGCGCCAATTACCTTCTTTTCGAGTCTTTGGATTTCTTTTAAATGTTAATCGTCGGAGGACACGAATCCTTCTACGACACTCGGCTGTGGAAAAGAAGAGCATCTCAATAACACAGCATTGAATTATGGCGCATGAATCATCGGTCATGCTTGTTTAAGTATGAAATTGACACTGGAGATGGAAAATCGTTTGCGTACACTTTCTATGGGTTTGAGTGCAAGGCTCCTAATGGCCATCAAAACATTTGTTAATTGTAGAAGGATCCGATTTTTTCTTTGGAGCTTATCTTTGGAGAATGAGAATGTAGATTGCCACTGTTGATATGCTATCTAGAGTAGTTTGTTTGTTTGATTGTCTGTGATAACTTTGGAGATGAATATTTGTTTTAATGTTTTAATGTTTCAAAATGAATGGAAGTGAATTGGAAAAATTGGATTGCAAAATGGATAGATGATTGAAGATGATTATGCTATATGTTCTGAGGTTTCGTATGACTGTTATTAATGAGTCTGACACCTAACTTTTTCATCTGAAAATGATTAATCTTTCTCCTGAAAATAAATGAAGAGAGTATCAAAGGAATGATATGTTTGAACTTATGTAAATTGAATTAAGTTGAATTCTTGGAAAGGATTTCAAATGCAACATAATCTGGAGTCTCTCTTTCAGCCTTTTTATTACTCTTTTAAACATAAAAAACTTAGTGATGGAATGAAAAAATTAACCCTGATTTAAGTCGTTATAAAGTTGACAAAGTCTCGATTGAGTCAATGTTATAATATCTAATACATCAAAGTTATAAAGTATTCAATTCGAAATCTAGCCCTTTTGTATTCCAATCCAATTTCCTCACCTTCATTCTATCCATTTCCCAAACACTTTTCACAGAATGATGCTTTGCGACATACAGATTGAGCAAAATATTTCCAGGTCCCACCTTATAATAAACCATGACTAAGCTCCTCGAATGCTAATAAGAAAGCGCCTGTTTTACTTTATCCTTGTATAAATATTTGATAACTCCCAGCAACTGTTTTGCATTACACAGCTGATAATCCCTGTAATTCATCACACAGCTACATCACTGCCACAGATCGTCATAAATACGTTCAATTCCCCAACGCACTTTTGCACTTTCCATTCCCACACAAACCTCTCCAAATCGAAAGACTCATTCCATAATCATCTCAACTAAATACAAAACCACTGTATCATTGCCTAATAGCCGCACACCTGACCATAGCGCCAATGTGGCAAAAAATGTCAACACATACCATTTCAAAAAGACCTCAATAAAAAAAATACAAAAAATAAACAAAAAACAAAGGAAAATAAGGACCACAACTACAAATCTTTACTAATGAATATTCGTAAATGAATTTCATTTGCAAATGTCAAAAATGACAAAAAGAATGTTTTGACTCTAAAGATGTGTGAAAATAAAATGATTTAACAGAAAACAGTTTAAACTTTCCAAATGTTTCATTCATTTATTAAATTTCGCTATATCATAGCACATATACGCAGACGTTACATTATGTAAAGTGCAGTTTCACTTCATATATACATTTGCTAACAACTCGATGAGATCCAACTGCATTTTTTACCCTAAAAGTTACCATAAAAAAGTGCAAGAAAATGTCTGATTCGATCGAAAAGTTTAAAGTTTAAGGTGTCTCACAAATTATCATTTCACTCTACTATATATACACGGACGTGATATGTATATATGAGCTGCAATTTCACTCCATATATACATTTGCTAATAACTCGATAAGGCCCAAATGCCGATTAGCGCATAGTAGGTCAGATGTGGACGAAATCTAGGATCGGTTCTCGCCGCCGAAACGCCGTCCGCGTTCCGACTCGCGGACGACTGGTCACGGTCGGTGGTTTTTCGTCATGCAACGCATCTCGGCGGCGCTTCCGGTTACACCTGCCAGCCGCGGAAGGTGTGTCCGGGCGGCAAATACCTCGCAATCGGGCGGCCTCACTCTCGCATCCCAGTGGACGAACTGTTTGCGCGTGACGTCACAGGCGCGGCGGACAATAGCGAACGTAGGTGTCGCGAAAAGTGCGGTTAGGTCGGCGGTTCCTCGGGCGGGCGAAGACGGCGGTCGGCGGGGAGCACCGAATCACATGGTTTCGCCGCGGAGGACGCGGCGCTGCGGGACTGAGGGCTGCTGCGGGGACGCGCGGTTCGCAGGAGGACGCGGCGACTCGCTGCGGGCGACGACACGACGGGGTCTGTCAACGGACGGCCACGGCGTGCGGGAGGCGCCGCGGGTTGTCATGCGCGTAATGGCGGCGTGCGGAGGAGAAAGGGACGAGAGCGCGCGATTTGAAGAGCGGAGGGAAAATCGGACAATCTTCTTCTTCTTCTTTATTTATTGGCTCCAAACCATTTGGTCTATACGGCCAAGGGAAAATCGGACAATCGAATCGAGATTGTCGGTTGTTTCTGGGAAGTCGTTTAATTTAAAACAATATTGAAAAAAATGTTGAAATTTTTTTTATTTTGAAAAATTAGAACATTTTTGGAAGGTTGAAAAATTTTTGGACATTAGAAAACGAGTGAAAATGTGAAGCTTTTTTAATTAAAAAATTTATTCTGTAGATAGACCACAGATCGTTTGGATTTTGCTTATCGCGAAATACATGTTTGTTTACAGGTCCTTTCTATTGTTATTATTTTTTTTTTCATTGTCCGATTGTTATAACCGACAATGAATCGAACTGATTCCGCTTTTATTTTAAAAATGCAATTATAAATAATTAATTTATTGAATCGATTCATCATTAATAAATCATACACGTTGTAACAAAGAAAAATTGAATAATATTTTGTGTAATATTTACTATAAATGTTCCCGGTAACCGAGGGCGTATAGAACCACATTGCTGAATACGGTATTTGTCACAACGGAAGTATTCATGAAACTATC
>JABFPB010001123.1:0-27743 GCA_022817645.1 Ceratoteleas bidentatus | reverse complement strand
GCACCCGTTTTGAGGAATAACCAGTTAAGTTCCTATTCCAATTACGTAGGAAGACTTAAATTTAATTTTGGTAACTTAAACATTCTATTTTAACTTTATTTTGCATTAGAAATGGTATAAAAATGCAAAAGTTTACTTTTGAAACTTTAAGCGCAAATATCTCAAAATCAGAAAAAAGTGTCTTAACTGGTTTTTCCTCAAAACCACAGATTTATTCTACCAAAATAAATAGGTTTCAGAGAAAACGCACTACTTTTATTATACTGCCATGCTACATTAATTATTTCTAACATATAGATTGAAGCAATGGCATTGGAATTTGACCAAAATGTTTCAAGATCTATTTTAGTGCATCATTTAGTCCGTTTGATATTGCCGACTATTCGATGTGGGCTTGGACCTGGAATGCAATTAATAACAATAATCTTTAACAAAAGATCTAGGGATCGATTAAAGAGGGTTAAAATCGTCTTAGGATATTAGTCAAACATTTCAGTTGACTCCTGTCAAGAAATATCTGTTGTAAGGAGATCAACCAAAGATTTAACTGATATAAAGTAGAGGCAACTTAGTTTTAGTATATATTGTTAGAGTGAAATACCCATTTATAATGTCCTTCAGTGTATGTAATTCAAATTCGTAAATTTTATTTAAAATACAATTTTATTTTTTTCAATGAATTTTTTAAAATATGTTTTTAATGAAATTTCTATTCACTTAATATCACAAAATTTTCTTTAAATGTTCAAATTATTCACAAATTTAAAAAGTTCAAAAAAATTCAAATTATATTCCCAGCCAAAACTATAAAAAAATATATATGAAAACTATTATTACAACATTCAATTTTGAATGTAGTAATAACAGTTATCATATTTTTCCAAATCGTGTAAAACTATTTTTCTCCGGTTAAACTTTGTACCATTGTTACAGAAATAATAATCTCTTTTGTCCAAATCAAACATTATAATAAACTATACATAATTACCTCCAGACAATCACGAATTTACGATATTCCACCATGGTACTTTCCTTTCCTTCGTTTCGGTAATGACGGCCTTCGACACCGCTGAAAATCACGCGTCGGTCATGATAAAAATACAATAAAATCCATTACCAAAGTCAAAACCTTGTATCGCACGCGAGATTACAGAACAGCGTGTAATCTCGCTACGACATTACGGCGTTTACGGGACTCTGCCGATTGTCGTAATCCGCGCAGCCCACTTACCTACATTACTAGCGCGCGATGTGGATGCATCTGCCACGAGTCCATTGAGGGCGCCAATAATTTAACGATACTTT
The DNA here is from genome assembly GCA_022817645.1 of Ceratoteleas bidentatus. Classification (NCBI taxonomy): domain Eukaryota; kingdom Metazoa; phylum Arthropoda; class Insecta; order Hymenoptera; family Scelionidae; genus Ceratoteleas; species Ceratoteleas bidentatus. The sequence continues at coordinate 26,438 of JABFPB010001123.1, read as the reverse complement.
GCGAAACAAAGATACAGATTTTCTTTTCCCGCGATCTCGAGTTGGACGCTCGTCGAATTACAAGCTGATCTACCGCTTTCGATGACCATTCCATTTTCTAAACGCACGTATTCTGTTAGTGCCATTGCTACTGGCTTGACATCGGCAGATAAAAATCAGTGTGGTTAGTTAAATTAATTGGTTGGGATTTAATTAATTAGCTATTTGCGGTCATTTCATTTCAGGTATTATGGCGTACTCACGGATAATAGGCAATAAAATATCTTTGGAGTAAAAGATTTTGAAAATGGAAAGTTCAGCAGCCCAAAATCAATTCAATTTGAAAAGTTCTAATTGCAACATGGAGAGAAGATAGATTTTGATAAAAATGTATAAATTGGAATAAATAGCGACCAATGAGAAATCAGTATTTTTCAAAAATGTATTTGATAAAATTGGTACATTTTTTAATATATCTTGCATCTATTTTACAATTCTGAGGAAATCAATTAAAAAAATTTGAGTTCAGTTGTTACTAAAAAAAATTCTCTCTATTTAATTTTTCGTATCTTTTCTGCGTATGCAAAGTCTAGTAAGATTTACCGAACAATACTTCGGCTAATTGCGATCCATTTGTAATCCATTTTTTCTTCTATTTGAAGGACCTCTTTGTGAACTCTATCACCCTCCTATCTTTACCTGACATTTGACAAATCGTTAAAACTGTTTTCTGTGCGATTCTGGCTACAATTAGTTGCTCGTATGTAACATGTAAAAGCTCCCCGAAAAATGCTGTGACGAATTTCATGAATAATTAATCAAGTGTCATCGCGAATCTATAACACGTGTGGCAGACTCAGAGGTTGCGTGGATCTGCAAACCCACGTTCCACAAACGCCAGTTCTGCACGTCAATGCAATGCAGTAAAAGTTAACGACGCGGCTGTGATAATCTCTGCCTTGCAAGATTCACTGCCAAGATATGGCACAGCTTGAATTCTAGACTTTGCGCGTCAAATGCGCGGAGCCACGATGCGCTGATGCGCAAAAGGTTAAGTGATTTAATGCGCACACGACGCTGGTTTGTGCGCCGCGTTTTCTCCGCACGATCGGAATTCGAATAATTGGACATCCCGATGAACTTGTCAGTTTCGAATGAAAAATGTTTACGTGACTTTTTATTGCAAATTTCGAAATTGGTGGGAGCACTGAGAGTATATGAGGAATTTTCAAATGAGAATATCTAATCCCATGAAAAAATTGTACATTGACTATACATTAATATTGCTTAAATTGTATATAAAAATTGGACATGCGTAAAAAATACAATATTTATACAAAAATAATTTAGGCATTATTTTTGTATAAATATTGTATTTTTTAAGTATGTCCAATCTATTTTTCCCTGGGATTAGAAATCTTAGATTTTATTCCTAACAAAAAAAATTTCAAATATTTTTGTTCTCTTCAATCTCAGTATCAAAAGTATCTCTTAAACCTATTATAAATTTGAAACTACTTTGTTAGAAATAGAATTTGAGATTTCTTTATAATTTCAGATCCTTAGAGTATGAAATTCGAAATAAAACAAAAATTGGTTGAAAAGGTACTTTTTAAAATCTTTTCAGAAATTTCGCTCTCTAGTGACACAAATAGGGGCTAAGCTGTCACAAATTGGAACACGTTTGTCGGGATTTGAATATCGACAGGGGAAATTCACTGTTGGAAATACTGTCCGATGTAAATATTCGAGTTGAAATAATTGGATTGTATCTGCTAAATGTTCTACATCGGTCAATGCAACTCACTGTTTTTTCGTGATTCTGACATTTATGATATCAGTTCATTGACAAGAATCTACCACTTCGATGCACACGAATAAAAAATGTTGATTATGTAGAATTGATATTAGGATGCTTTAACTGCAATTACATGGTAATTTGACAAATGGATGAATTATCGGAATCGATCGTTTATTATCATGCCTCTTTTTTCGCTAAAATACGGTGTTTTTAACTAATTAAATGGTCTAGCGAAGAATGTTATCATTCCAAGACATCTTTGGAAATGGGACACTTCTTTGAAGACCTGGGAAATAACAACCGGAAATATTTCGATTTATTTCTGGTTATTAGATATAATCGCCGTTTTATCTATTAATCTAGAAACCAAATATAAATCCGGGTATTTCTGAAGACGATTTTTTGTTTCGGACTTTCTCTGACTCCTCGACAAGTGTATCTGAAAGCGTCATAAGTTATTGTGCCTGCCACAAGGTACAATAAGATGAAGTCTTATGCATATTGTCACGCTTAATTTTTCAGTCATGTCACTTGAAATTTAACGATGGGAGAGAGCAAATGCAAATGCAAATTCTTTGCAAATGCAATATTTCCTTTTTTAATAAGTGAGCCCTATTATCTTCTTAATGCAGATGAATAGGGCTCCAAAACTGACCGGATGTCTGACTGGATTACCCTAAATTTTCCGATTACAAAATTTTCACTGGCTATATAAACTAAGCATAACTTCGTTACATTGTTTAGTAATAGGATAGTAAATGCACAGAGAAATAAACTGAAGAATTAAACTGTAAATTGACTTTAAAATATACTCTTCAATTCAGTTTGGGCTAAATCTTGCAGGATCAGTGGGAATATAAACAATTATTGGATTCATTCAGTATTTAGTGTGGAAAATGAAACTCTGATTCGAAATGCACGAAATTGTTGTGTTGTAAATACGCAATGTATAACGCGACAATGTTGGTTGGCGTCCAGCGACTTATGAATATATGAGCGAACGTTATTCCGGTTTCTATGTTTTCTCGAATTCTCTTTTATAAATAGACTTGCAAGGACTACCATGAATATTCAATCAATGCAATACAATAAGAACATGTTGCAGCTTAAGTAAGACTGAGGTTTTAACTACAGCGTGCTCATTTTGCAAGTTAAATTTATAATCTGAGAACGTTGCGAAACTGCAGTGGAAATAAAGGCGAAGTCAGGGAAACTTTCAAAATACAAAAGTGTAATTTTAATTTTAGTATGCAGTAACCTATAAACGAAAAAAGGAAGAAAGATGAAAAAAAATTAATATATTTTTCATTTTTTTCAACACATATCTGCGTATTTAAAGCTTTTACAATAGCAAATTATTGCTCGATAATTGAAAGATAAAGAAAGATTTTGTTGAAAAAATCAGCAATAATTTAAGGAAACGTCGATTAACATTTAAATAGAAAAAATGCACACGGATATAGAAGTAAATTTTATCTTAGTGTGTTTGTACACTTATTATGTCAAAGATAACTCTCAACTGCAATTGTCGTGTGTTCATTCAACATCCGTGCCAGCCAAGTAAATACTAAGTCATACCACAATACATATACCGCGGAACTGCGGTAAAGTTCATCGTAAAGTGTTGCTGTTTGCGACATTCTTTTCTCCCCATTTTCACAGTTTCACTGTCTAGCGAAAGAAGAATCACGATGATTCGAGATAAATTTTGATTTATCGCGATGGTTAGCTATTTGTCCTCTCTGCAATTATCGTCAACCCAATTTACTTAGCATCTCTACTTTTCTCGAGACGGGACGCAAAAATAATGACGCGAATTATTAGGAAAAGATGAAATGCGAATCGTGATCGAAAGACATTTTAATTCTCATAGAAAACTAGTAAGATTTCACATAACATCGTAGTATAACGATTTAAAAAATGAATGAAATCGTAATACCGATTAAACAATAATTTGATGATTGAATCATATTGCAGATTTTTCATTTTCGATTCGCATAAGTGTTAAATTAATATGATTTTAATATTAATTCCGCCCAATACATATTTAACATTTTCCGCCCGAGGGCGGAAAAGAACCACTTTGCGCCCGATATACAAGCACGAAAAGGTCATTTTTTGTGCAGGTATGACAAAAATGATATTTTTGAGTATACTTTGAATTTGAGAGCAGTAATTTTAGCGAGACATCTTATCAAGGTCATTCGTAGAAACTGTGATGGTAAAGCCGAGACGCTCAAAAAACTGTCTGTTCATCTCCGTCAGTCGTGTTCTCTCTTCCCGTCGTCACTTTCTTATGACAATTCTATCGACTTCCGGTTCTCGGGACAATGCAAGTCACACGCACAGAAACGTCTCGCGCGCGCAACCACAGTTTAATAAACGCCGCGCGACCTTTACCATCCGGAGAAAAATTGTTCTTAGAATGCCTCACAGTAAACATTGTCGGTTTATTTGCTAATTACGAGTCCTCGAGTGGAATCGGGTCAAAAACGTTTGGCAGACGACGGCTTATTTGACATTTTCACCTTGCTATCTTTGACACGGAAATTTTTTGTAACCGCAACGCAAGGATAAGATAAATACTTTGTATTCGTTAATTCAGTTACACATCAATTCTCACATTAATTGGCGATATAAGTCATTGAAGAATTTACTGCGCCGTAAATCAGACATCTTTAAAAATCTTAAAAATTAGCTACATCTCCAACGGATGTTCAATAAACGTTTGGCGAGCGTTAATTGAACGTTGTCTATAGGTTTCTGAAACGTTCTAAATGGCCTATATATATAATATTCTTTTATCAGTTTCAGCTAGCTTTGTGACTAAATTTCATTATAAAATATGTTGTCTTAATCTGTAGAAAAGTATTGTAGCTAACAATGTATGATTTTTGCACTGAAAGGACCCAGCAGGAGTTCTAACTTGTGACAGTTGCACTTGAATCGACGCAGCTGTTGTCCTAAGATTCGTGAAAATGAATACTATCATTGTTGTGAAATAAACAAGCACTTAAAAACATGAATCGTGCATGAAGAAATGTCCCGAGTGGCACGCACACCTCCGATGTTTCGTCACCAAAAGAGAGAAAAGAAAAAGTGTCTTTTGTTTTGCAAATGTTCGCATTAGCATTTTTACATACACTGCACGATGAGCAAAGAAAGTTATCACCTTGGGTGTACTTACAATTCGAGTATTAACGCACTGGAATACCAATTACTAATTGTTTCGATGCGGGTACAATTGTGTAACAGCGTGGTAATCGATTGGGAAATCGTCGCGACGCAATTATGCGTCAGTTAGGCAACACCGTTGTATCGTATAATTAATATTAGCTGGGAACTATTAGCATGAAACACACCGACAAAACTAAAATGGCTGTACACTATGAATTAAATCTGGAATTTAAAAAAATGCACTGCCGCACACTGATTAAGTGAAGGTCACTCAATCAGTGTTGGGCAGATTGAAGAATTTAACAGTGCCATGAATATGTTAGTTTATTGACGTAGGGATAGTATTGCTGGTGTTATAAATACATATTTAATTTTGGAGATTGAGGTTGTTCTGATTAAGTATTTATAATTTTTTTCAGGGGCTGTCACTGTTGCTCTTGTTATTCCACGTCAGCGGTGCGTTATCCAAGAACATCAGGGATGGCCCGAATAGTCGTCCAAGGCACAATCGGAGAGCCACAATCAGCGAGTTCCTAGTACCACCGCCTCCGAGTGCCGACAATGGGCCTTTTGTGATACCGCCTACGAACTTAGCGCCACCACCGCTACCATCAAGAAACAGAGGCCCAACCAGAGACAGCAGAAACGTACCCCAGCCTACCCAAGAATCTCCAGCATACATTTCCAGGCTAATGGATTGGCTGAATCCGTTTAAATTGTTGGGAGGAGGAGGTCCACCTCAAAATCAGTACGGTGCACAGTCCCAAATCGAATATGGACCTCCTCCTCAAAAGAAATACGGACCCCCTCTCTCCTCGCCTCCTTTGCAAAGTCAACTTAGCCCACCTCAAAACCAGTATGGGCCACCTCCACAGAACCAGTATGGACCACCTCCACAGAACCAGTATGGACCACCTCCGCAGAACCAGTATGGTCCACCCCCACAGAACCAACAAGGTCCACCACCACAAAACCAGTACGGACCACCTCCTCAGAACCAGTATGGCCCCCCTCCTCAGAACCAGCATGGTCCACCTCCACAAAACCAATATGGTCCACCTCCTCAAAATCAGCATGGTCCTCCTCCACAGAACCAGTACGGTCCACCTTCACAAGAATATGGACCACCACCTTCTTTCAATCCTCAGTCTGATAGCCAGCAGTTAGTATTTTTATTTTCTTAATTGATGTATGTTCCCAGAACAAATTATTTAACCTAATACTATTTAGGTTTCAGCCGCCTGGTTATCCACCAAACTATCAACCTTCCCGAGGAAAAAATTGCAATACTTGCAATTCCGTGCCGTGGATACCGATCAATGGTCAACGAGTTCAGACTGCAACCCCGCATCAGAACAACGGTTATTCCGGACAGAATAACAACTATTTACCACCTCCGAATCAAACACCACACGAGTCTTACGGACCACCCATTGGTCCTTCGGATTTGGATGCTCATCCTTCGTTCTCTAACACACAGAGCTCTATAGTCAATCCACAATTGCACCCGGAACCTTTACCTCCGATATACAATAAAGTTCAGAGCTTCGATAGCCCGCCTCCGAATTTCGATCCATCCAGTACGGGAGCTGATTATCCATCAGAACCTTTGGACAGTCATTCCGTAATCTATACAGACCCAGAGTCATCGGAAACTGGAAGTGATAGCAAGACACTTCTCAGGGATTCTTCAGCACTAATCCCGAAGCTGTCAGAAAATGATGTAATAAATTCGAATCAAGGAGTAGAATTGATACCTACCTATGGAACGAAAGTGTCTTCAGAGGAGATCCATTATGAACAATCTCCCGTCATTGAAGTGAACGGCCCATTGACATCGCAGGCACCTGCGAGAGCGAATATTGAGCATGAGACTGACGCTTCGGTTGGTGGAGCGCGTATTGTAAATTATATAGTGTCCGCGGGTGATGATATTAAGGTTACGAGTCAAAGGCCACCTACCACACAAATGCAGCCGAAACAGCCTGTTTTTGATAACCCCGGTTTCAACTTGAAGGAAATAATTAGGCACGAAAATGGGTACTACATTCAGGACGACAATGAGACTTCCAGAGAAACTAGTTATGAGACTTTTGCGCCCATTTTCCGTCAAAATAAGAAGAGGAACAAAAAGGTTGGAAATTGTGTAACTTTTCAATTAAACCCTTTGTTTTATGAATTTTTATTTTAACTTCCGCCATTTCCAGTCACTTCGGTTAATAAACACTTATTTTGCTCTAATTGTAGGTTCAGATTATCATCCCCTACACCTCACAGCACACACCCAGCCCGTTCTACCTTTCAAATGAAGACCTCCAAGGATCTTCTAACTCTGCGAAGAATTCACCGAGTTTACAACATGAAAGAGTAGAAGACAACGTCGTGGGTCAAGAATCTCAGAGTGTCCAGGTGACGCAATTGCCGCACGCTTCGTTTCACTTGTCGCGTCCGGCGAACGGATCTGCCAAAAACAACTCGATTGACATTCAACGACTTCAAAAAAATATTGATAACTGGACGATTGAGGTAAGCTGATAATTAAAAAAACAATATATACTATACTAAAAATACAATTGTTCGACAAAAAAAACCATACAACTGTCACCGTCGCTGTTGATTTAACGTCTTTCGTTTGTCCCGTTTCTTGTTTCTCGCGAGAGTGTTTACTTGTTGGCTCTGATTCAAGGAGTACTCCAGCGGAACTACCTCTAGCTCAATCCTTCATAACTCATCTCATCCCTATCTTTCACCATCTAAGAAAATTCCTCACGAATTTTTCACCACGTCTGAGCCTAATGCGACCGTCAAGACAGTCGAGAGCTTTTCGAACGAGCACACGACTGTCGACGATTATGACGAAAGTATCGTAACCACGACACAAGTAAGTTTCTACATTTGGTTCGACCACTGCCAATGTAGTTGCTGGTTGGTGTTGAGGCTTGTCGTAGCTGTCCATCGCATCTGCTCATTTCCATAGATAATGCACAGATAAAACTCGTTTAGAACCCACAAAAGCAATGTAATTAACCAGCAAATCGTAGTAATTAACAAGCAGAGGTAGACCAAATTAAAAAAAGCTATCTAGACTACATTTGTAATAGTCAATTTCGTTAGTATAAATGTGACTAATCTTATCTACCTAAAAAATTCGGTTAAAATGTAAATATCTCCTATAAATGGGACGAAAATGTCTAAGTTTCTAAGTCTGACAAATAAAGTAATTTAGAATCATCTTCTTAAGATGCTTATCGACCTTCTCTTCGACATCTAAAATGTCCTTTGACCCAACCCAGTTTCCTCAGTATCATTTCCATCTTATAAACTAATCTTTCCCATTCTCTTGTTTGAACTCAAAGGTTCCTTCAAACGAATCGTCGATGGAATCTGGCGAGAGCTCGACCCAGATAACCATCGTGAACGGACGACCCTGGTCATCCGCCGAGATGGATAGCTTCTGGCAGACGGTGCCCAGCACCACCAGCAGCGAAAAGGAGAAGGTCTTCGTGGTGACTTCCAGGACCATCTCGTCGACCGAGCAAGCGGAAGCCCGGGCGAAAAAGAAGGTCGAGGACGGTCGGAAGAAGTCAAAGAAGAAGAAGAAAAGCTACGAGCCAATTGAACGAGCGTACCAGGTGCTGCCCCAAGCAGTGAACAATCTGGCTGTGGCGTCGACTGGACCGGAGGACGTGCCGCTTTGGGGTATCATGGAACATGAGGAGTTCGCGCCCGAGCGTACGACGAAACGCGAAAACGCGACTGGAAACCTCAGCCCCGTTCTTTACGTCGGACATTCTAAGGTGCGTAAACCTATTTGTCCACCGGTTAGTGTACATAATTTAGTCTATTGCCATAACCGACTTTTGGAGAAAGTGCCTCGGTAAAATTATCGTCAAATTTACATAGGGGAACTGGAGGTCCGCGAAACGCTTTTTCAGAGCCGCAGTATAAATAAAAAGTTGAGTAAATGAGGACATCGGGTGCGATGCATGTTTAGGCCATTTGCTTAAGAGATTTGACTTGGATGCGGTCATTAAAATTAATACCACGCGGTGGAAGAACTATGTTTAGGAGGTTATTTAGCTGAAAATTGCTGTTATTTAGCTTTTATTATATGAGGCGCGAGCTTGAAATTGTTTAAAATATACAATTTGTTTTTTCTTTAAGGAAGTGATTCGATCTTTTTGTTTCGACACTCAATGCGAGTACTTAAAAATTGACTTCTTGCAATACCTCTCCTTAAACTGTGACACTTATACTAAACTCAAGGTCAAAGCTAACAATTTCTGCCCTGTTTTCCGGATAGATTAATTTGCTATTTTGCGGTAGGAATAGTCTGATGCTTTATATACTGAATTATATTCGGTACATGTCCCAATAATGATCAATGAATCAACACATTGTTTTCCAGGTTTCTCGTGCCAGTCGATGACGTCGAGTCGTTTCAACCCAAAGGAAAGGTGTTTTCGAGTGACCATTAAGTCGTTTTACTGTTTAACGGTGCAGTGTAAAAAGCGCGACGCGGCGAACGCTGATGGTTTTTACGTCCGGCGATTGAAATCAATGACCGCTTCCAAAATCATCGACGCTGATAGGCCCGCGAGTGTGCAATTGTACAGTGCAAACGAGAGCGTTCTTTCGAAACTGCACGTCTATTTATTTTGTATATTGTTACATGTATAATTTCTAACCGAGCTCGCTCGCGATTTAGCGTGCGAACCAAGCGGCTAACGCGGAGTGAGAAATAGTGCGCCAGTAACGTGAGTCGAACATTCACGCGTGAGACCGATGCTCAAATCGGCCGTATTGCGGGAAACGCGACGAGAGAGCGAAGATGTTTTATTTAACAGAGGAATAATATATGAATCGTTGAAGCTAGCGCTTTTCGTTTATTTGCATGCCACACACGTATTCAACTCTTTACGACTCCTTTTGTTTTCTCCCGGAAAACGATGTCCATCCACTGTTCGATGGATTTCTCTCTTAGGCCACCTTTGTCGCCAAGTTTCTTTCGCAATTGTGGACTGTCTCTCGGTCCTTATCTTCTGTTTCAATTTTGATTTTTCCCAAGTTTAAATTAGGCAAGGTTGCGATAATCGAACTTTTCGCAAGAGGCCATTAATCATCCTCGTCTATCAATGGAGGACTTTATTCACGGAGTACGCACAATCGAAAAATATGACAAATGGTTTTTCGTTCGAAACTACGGCATTTGCCTGGTGGCAAATGGCAAAATAATTGGGCACACGGTAAAAGCGAGTTTCTCCGTTTGAAAAAAGTGTTCCCTGTTGACTGATCTCTTAACCCGCGTTTAAATTGTATGGTTATGCGCGTGCGCACTGGTGGAATTGTTAAACATTTTTTGCGAACTTATGTAAGTTTCACAAGGTGTCGCAGCTGGTAATTCATTCCGGTGGACGAACTTTCACACATTGTGTGCCTGAACTTCCTTATCAAAATACCTCTTCCCGAATGCGTTTCATCGTTTGCGGAAACTCGGCCTTAAAAGGGTGAGCCGCGCTGAGAAAGCGATATCGTATAATGTAGATCGTGGAATTATGACACTGTTGATCTGTCATGTCATGAAAAACCTTCGATATGGTTTTGTGACTTTTTATATTGTTATGTTGGTAGGGTTATAGTTAATATTGCTTTTTTTACAATATTTTTTTAACGTAACAAACAATTTTTTGGACTGTTTTGGTACCATTCAAATATTTTTTAAATATTAATTAATTTATACATCAAGTGGAAACTAAACATTTGTTTAAATGACATAAAAAATTTTTAAAAAGTTTAAAAACTTTTTCTAATATTATAATTATAATCATTTATCTAACATAAACATAGACTTTTATTTTTTTATTTTATATCAAAAATATTTTGATATAAAATAAAATTTGTTAGCATTTATTAATTATTTATAAATCATCTTTAACACTGCAATATTAAACACGAGATGACAAGATGAGAACAATAAATCACTCTTATCTTGAATTGATGCTCTATTGATGCTGTATGTATATCATAAGATATTGGTTACAAACCTTTTTACTGGAAAACATCAATTAATTATGTTCTTGGAAAAATGTTTCACCGAAAAAGACATTTTTTCGGACCACGGTTTTTTGCCATGCCAACTTTTTTTGTGTATAAGTAAAACATGCTTAAAATAATGCAATTCTTTTGCTAAATCAATTGACTTTGACTTAAAAAAAATAATTTCTCAAGAATTAGACGGTAAAACATCGTCGGCAAAAAAATCATCAGGAAATAAAAATAAATAACGTCTATTTTCACATACATTTTTTCAAAGCAAAGACTTTATTTAACCTTTTTCAACATCCATAAACCAACAAAACTTAAAATTTGTTCGTACTCTCAACCTAAAAATCCTTTTCATCGTATAGGCCCACCCGAGTAAAAGAAATGGTCAAATATTGATCATTTCGAAAGTGAGACTGTTTTCGATTAGTGTTTTTATTATTTTTAAGATTGCTTTTGTCAAAATAGAGTTTAATTATGACGCAGTTCGATCTAATCACGATGAGTTTACAATAATACAAATTATCAAAACTTTTTCAAAAGAGCCTGCAGTAGAAATTCCTGACATTTTTTCATATTTCCATGAAAATCATTTATATTTTTTGAAAATATAAAAAAAACTGTGGAATACAAATTGTATTCCAGACGCATTTTTGGAACATACAAAAACCCTGGAAATTTCCGTGCTTTTGCCCGAAAAGCTGAAACAGCTATCAATTTATTCAAAAGAATTGCCCGGAATTTTTAGACTAGGATATCTCATTTTTGGATTGATCAACTATTAATAAATATTTGACAACATTTTTTTACTCGGGCACCCACATATTTTCAAAACGCACACTGAGAAAACTAAGTGGTACAAGTTACCACTTTAGCTGTACCACTTAAGGATGTTATAGCAAAAAGTCAACTATTAAAGAATTTGTTTATTTTAATCAAAATGAATTCTTTGAATCATAAGCTTTCCGAAACTGTATTAAAAATCAGGGCTTCGGGCCTAATTTTCAAGAAAAATCACTTCAAAGTATGCCTCGTAAGCAACTACTTTCCATAGGCTCTTATGGAGTAGAGGTGCCTACTTTTATTAAATATTAAATATACCACACAAAGTATTAAGATATTGTCGAAAAACTGATATATTATAGAGAAAGCTTTGTAGAATACGTTAATGTAAAGAAAAATTATTAATGTAAAGAAAATGTTGCACTTTTGTAAACAAATAAACAAAATGAACAAGTGAACTTAATGAGACACGAAAAATCGAATTCACGAAGTTTCCTACAGTTTTGGCCGATTTATTTCAATATTAAAATATTTTACTATTTAGTTGCTAATTTGACTACTGTACCCCCTTAATTCGCGATCGCCTCTTTCTCCGTCCAAATTCGTAGTGGAAACCTGTTGAAAATGCGCGCCACGCGCATTGTCCTTCCGAAAACGAGCGTCTCGCGGAAAACGAGTCTGCCGGCTAATTAGCAAATAGACACATCACGGTGAAACCGCGGAAAACACGCGGAAGTGCCATTACGTGCATATTCGCGATTACGCCGCTCATTGTAATACGGCATAACGAGATTAACGTAACAATCGGGCGATAGCATCTGGGCGCCGAGGAGCAGGCAGCCTTGGATTTGGAAAGTGCTCCGCCGAAACCGTTTGGACCGAGAGCGTTTTTGTTGCGGCGAAAACGGACGTCGCCGGCCGATAAGTAATAAAAAATAACGATCGCAGCGGGGGGAGGGGGGAGGGGAAGGGCACCGAAGAAACGAGCCGACCCGAACGACGCGGAACGGTCATGCCTGAGAGTGCTGACAGATACGGCACTTTAATAAACCGGGCTTTACGATTAAATAACAGTACCGAGCACGTGAGTGTTTACGGTATTAATTTAGGGCCGGAGGAACGGGACGAATATTCAATTTGTGATAAGAGATTGGGAGGGGGAGGATGGGAGGTTTTGTGGCTGCACTTAGAGCTAAATATAGCGAGATGCAGAACATGTGTTCGGAGGAGCGTGAGGCTGAGGTTCCACGGGATGAGCCAAAGTTCGAAGGCGAAGGGGAGTCTGAGAGGAGCGAGCATTTGAGGCAGGTACACTTGAGACAAATGTCTAGTGGGCCTTCAAGACGTTGAGGGAGTTTTCTGCATCTTTTTGTCGAAAAGAGTATCCTTAAGGGAGAATGGAGTTGAGTTGAAACACTCAATTTTTTGGATTGGGACCAGTTTTTCTTGAAATTAAAATGCGTTAGTCATCGAAAATGTGCGGACTTTTTTTTCATTTTTTAGAGACAGTGTTCTTTTAATTGACGATTTAAAGGCTGTATATAATGGTGTTGAAATTAATAATCAGATATCGTGGAAAAAAATGTTAATAATTGTAAACAAATTTTAATAATTGTAACAAATAAACATCACTTTCACTTTACTATAAATTATATTGTATGCAATTATAATTTTTTCTGATAAAAAGTTATTACGAAACAATGGTTTGTAATTTATTTAGAATTAATATATTTTACATCAACTTAATTTTAAAAAGTTACAGGCGTTAGATAAAATGTAACGAGAAAACTAAACTTGAGTTTTGTACAAACGGTCATATAAGTATGATTTTTTATTTTCGTACATAAAAAGAAACTCTACGCGTAAAAACCGCATTACTAAGTTATGAAAGAAGTATGCAGAACCATTAAAAGTAAAGAAAGGAACAAAAATCTGCGTTGATTTTTTTCAATGTTGTCACATTTATTTCCTTCGCAATATATTGCCACACTATTTTTACTGTCGCTCCCACCTATTATTTGTTCATTGTGGCAGAAATTGAAAAAGCATTAAACAATACGTGGACGGAAAGCAAAGATGACAGTTGTGAACCGATTTACGAAAGTAGTAGAAGTAGATGGAGAAATTGAGAGATTGATAGGAAGGTGAATAAAGGATGAATGAAGATGAATTGGGCTGTTGTGGGGGTAATGCGAAAGGGGGGTTTTTATTGATGATGCACAGTGGAACGCTTTTTGTGATAAGAATAAAAGTGCATGGAGCAAGTCGCGTGACGTCATTTGTGGGATGCGATTATGGATTTAGTGATTAATGATGAGTCCGTAGTCGAGTACGATATGAACGGGGAGCAAAAGCATCATAGAACTAACGGAATACTGAATTTTTAATGTATACTGCTTGGACGGTATTATTTCGTTATCGGATTAATAAACCGTTGTAGAACCAAAAAAATTACAGCTTATCTTAAAAGCGTCACATTCATTTTTGTTTAGTTAGTTATGATGTATATATTATGTGCCAGATTTATATTATGTTATTTATATTATGTTAAATATATTAAACAAAAAAACTGAATAATGTAATTTTTTTAATCATGATTTGTATTAACCCTAAACAATATATATTCAATTTCAAGATTTCTCTTCCCATAAATTGTTGCTATCATCTATCACGAAATATCTCAAAACGATATTGCGAATAACAACATTATGCGCAGGTAGTGAAACTGAAATGCCCAATTTATATAACATTTCCCATGTGAACTGAAAAAAGCTCGAAAACTAGAAAGCCGTGCTCCATTATGTAAAAATGCAAGAAACATGCAACGATACACTTGTAACATTAGAAAATGTGGGGTAAATGTTCATAAATGCACCCGAGCACAGTGCAAGAGTAATTCTTTCTCTTTAAAACAAGTGAAACCAAAACATTAAGTGTAACCAAGCTAATAGACTTATGTACAAACTGCAGCACACTTTCTTGCTCGGTGTTAGCAGCACAGCTGATCCCTATTCAGCTGTAAGCGTCGAAAAGTCGATACTTTTGCAATCGTCATCCGCAATTATAGTTCAGAACCTTCACCGCACACTGTCATTAACAGAATCCTTTCAAGTACAAGTTTGCTAAAGTGCCTGCAATTTCCCTGGACAATGCTTCTTTAGGTCTCTCTACATTTCAGTACAATAATTAGCTGCAATATATACAACTTTCTCCCGATACGATAATTAGTCAGAATCAGGCATCACCAGCCAGCTGGTCATTTGTCTTCCAGAAACGCGACCAAAATAAATGTTCCAGTTGACATATTAGCATGGCAAGGATCATACCAACAAATGAGAAGTAACTGAAACCGATACAAAGATCAAGCAAAAATTGTATCAATTTCAGTAGCGGTTGTTAATAAAATTTAAGCGATACTTTTTGGCACATAAAGATTTACGCTGCTCAACAGAAAAACGAACCACTACAAAAATCACAAAATTTATCAACTTTTCAAATCGATAAGCTTGGCCAATTTTGAACGAAAGTTAATGAATTTTTGGAGTCCGAAAAAAATGAAGTATGATCTTTAAGGTTATGCGAGGTGATGGACCATTTGAACCATTCTAGTCCGGTCTACAAAATGAAGAAAAAAACTCACAAAATGCAGAGTGAATTCAAAAGCTCATAACTTCGGACGCAATCATTGTAGGTTTTTCAAATTTTGTAAAATTTATCAGAAATTGAATAAACTGTATCGCTTTGACAAAGTTTAACATTTTAAGTCGAAACAAATTTTTTCTTTACGGTGAAGCTGAAAAATTTGCATAGAATGAAAAAGGAGCCTTCAGATGTGTTCAGGTTTAAAATTGTATCCATTTTCATAAAAAAATTTAAAAAATACAAGTTAAAAGTTGTTTTTTATTTAAACAATTTTAAACTTTGGCAACTTGTATTCTGTACGATACATTTTTTTCTCTCACAATTTACCAACATGGCGATAATATTTATTCAGTTTCTGATAAATTTTGCAAAATTTTGAAGACCTGCGATTATTTCATCCGAAGTTATGGGCTTGCGAAATTTGCTCTGCATTTTGTGAGTTACTTTTCAAATGATCCATCGTCTCACATGACCTTAAAGACGAGACCTCGTGTTTTTTCAGATTTCAAAAATTCATTATCTTTTGCTCAAAAATGGCCAAGCTAGTGGCGTTTTCGGAAACTAACAACTGATTCAGTTAATAAAGGACGCACTTATGTGGCTTCAATTGTCTGTCCTTTATTAACTGAATCGGTTGGTAGTTTCCAAAAACGCCATAGGAAACAGTAATAGAAGATTAATCTCAGTAGATAAAACGAAATGTCGCAAAAGGCTGCCAAATTCAGTTACATAATCTGCCGAATAAAATAATCGTGGTGCAACATGTCCCGAAATCGTTGAATGAATCAGCTACGAACGCCACGTCCGCGTGTACAATCGGAACCACCTATCGCGCAAACCCAAACACTATCTGTCAGCGCGTGTTTCGTGTAATTGATTATACGACCGGGGGTTGCTGTATAATTAGAATGTATCTGCCGATAAGCCGATCGTTAAATTGAATCGAAGCACAGAAAGATAAGCGTCGGCGTTATTGTCGGCGCAATAGCCCGCGAGAGGAGTAGCAAAAATTGCCCGCAGGAAGCGCGTCACGGCGTTGTTTTCCATTGGTCGGACGAGCGGAACGTCAGTGATAACGGGACACCGAATCTCGCAATGTTTACAAGTCTTTGCGACAAGATATGCTACGTCGCAAATCAGTCCAACTGTCGAGCAGCGTGCTTTGGGTGTTTACTTCGAAATTATGCTAAAGAATCACGAGAAATGGGAGGATATCAGTTGCTTCCACTGTACAATGTTTTTCTCAGCGCCAAAGTAACTATTTTTTTACGTTTCGAGTTTTTCAGCCTGGCTTCCCGAACGGAACATCCACCGATGACCGCAGATTGTACGGAGAATCTCCTAGGAAATGTCCGGAGATCGCCGTAGAATCTCCGAAAAGAAGATTCTCCGGAGATCTCCGGACATTTCCCAGGAGATTCGCCGTAGGATCTCCGGTCATCGGTGGATGTTCCGTTAGGGTATACATGTACGTACATGCGTAGGTGTATGTGCCCCAGGGTATATGTATATATACGCACCCGGGTCGACCGTTAGGACCGTTGACTGCGTCATCGCGAAGACGTCGTTACGAACCTCGGCCCGAACGCACCGTAGAGCAGTACGTCAGAGCATTCCTACGCTAGCAAGTTGTTCTCGTGCCTGCACCCGGACGCCCCCTCGCGGCCACGGTCGGACGAGTTTCGGTCGGCGGATCGCGGGATCGATCGCGGTGCGTGGAGGTTTACTAAATGGAGAGGCCGATGCCGCGGTGCTCGTCTTTACTTGGGTCCTCTTCTACGTTGTCACGCGACCCTGAGGACGCGCGCGAGTCGACCTTGTCAACGGGAGCGCGCGCGCGGCTACTGCTGCTGTTGTACGCGCGCGACACTAATGCGAGCCGATGTGTATGCTGATGGCGCCCAACTCAGCGCGAAGAGGACTTGAATAAAGAACGTACAAACACCGAGAATAAGACTCCGGACTCATTATTCCAGGCACTCTTCCACCGTTTCCACTTAGTAAACCGATAGCGCATCCCTGCCGCTTTTTTGTTGCTTCGCTGGAAAACAGATTAGGAGGTGGCAACTAGGTCCTTGGGTCTTGGGTACAACTAGGCTTGTCTAGGAGGACCAGGTTTCATTGGGTCAAGGGTGGATGGTGGAACTAGACTGGGCTAGTTGTACCGAAGATCTAGTTGGAACCGGGTCTAGTTGTTTCAGTTAGATGGTGTTGTATAGTTAGAGAGTGGAACCAGGTTTTGTTGCAGTGAGAATGTATTGGTTGTAATGAATAGGGTGGGATAGTTGCAAAGAAGACCAACCAGGTCTAGTTGCTTCTAGATAGTTTAGAAACCAGAGGACCAGTCTTCTTTAATGAGCCAATGGAACCAGCTTTCATTGCCTTAAGACTACTGGTTACAGTAACTAGGCTGGGATAATTGTACCGAAATCAGTTGGGTCTATAGCTGTTGCCAGATGGTTTAGTTGCTTTAATCAGATGGTTTAGTTGCTTTAACCAGGGGGTCTAGTAACTAGACAACCAGAATTGTCTAGTTAGACAGTGAAACCAGGTTTTAATGCAGTGAGATTACTGGTTGCAATAACTAGGCCAGGATAGTTGCTCCGCAAATAACACTTGTCTAGATGCTTCAACTAGATGGTCTAATTGTTTCAATAAGATCAGCATATGGTTAATAAAATCTGGTTGAGGCATGCAGTTTTCTTAGTCAAATCTACCAGAACAAATCTGGTAGATTCTACTAATGCAACTTGGTCCGAGGGGATGGGGCCGGCAGCTTTGTATCCCTAGTCTTATTATCCGTTTGGTTCTTCTTTGAGTTCAGTTTCTTTGATGGATCAAAATGGTGTTCCATGAGGCTTCTTCCAAGATCGCTGACGCGATAGGTAAGTATCGCGAAGATTGTTGGGAAATGTTAAGTTTGAAGAGGTTCGTTTGGTCATTTCGGGCAATAACTAACTAATTTCAGCTAAGATTTACTTTTGAATTTATTTTGCTGTTAGGGCAGGAAATAGTAGTTTCATAACATCACAGCTAATGCTAACGTTAATGTTCACGTCTGCTTTGAATGATAATGATCTACATTACTAGTATAATTGTTTGAATTGTAGTACTATTCGTCACCGTAATGGGAACAAATATCACCACTGTTTACTCTAGATATGGATCTACAATTATTTTACACACAAGCCATTGCTTTTACTTGATTAAATGAAGTTGACTGATACTTAATTAACATTAAGTACCCAATAGCCATCTACTTTTTGAATTTATTTACCAATATTCCTCAACCAAAATTATGTCTACTTTGATCGATGAGAGTTCGATGGCACTAATACAACATTCCATGTGAACCCTACTCGATTCGATAGCATCGATGTAACGAAGTTCCCAAACGTTTTCTCACCGGATTCCTCACCTAATTTGCTAGACAAAGTTCGATAGAACTCAGTCTACGTCAATCAACCTGCCAAACTCGTGCAGTCTTGCCAACAACGATCCCGCGAAATCGCACGTATGCCGGATGAAATTTAGTTTGCCGGAACTAAAGCACTTATTGCTCCAATCGAATGGTCGAACTTGCGGCAACACTGACCCGGAACGGACCCGTGACTCAGCGCCCATCAAGTCCGCCGACACTTCTGATTTCGGGGGTAATCGCCCATACCACGATTGCTGCGTGGTTGCGGCCTCGCGACGGTATCGTGTAACAGCCTATTGACCCGAGTTAGCGGATTAACAGCCCAGGTTCCGGCGCAATTAACGCCCTTGCACGCTTGCCTGTTTTTTGAAAAGATGTTGCGATTTGAACGTAGTTTTATTGGAAACAATGATACCAACCGTAAAAAAATATTGTCACGTCACAGTGGCATCACTGTGTGTGATGTTAAAATTAAAAACAGTTTTTTTTAGGAAGTCAGCACCGAGTTTTGAACTTACGACCTTACAGTTAGAAGCCGCAACTGACGTCTCCGCTTGTAACAGGCAGGTCGCGAGTTCAAATCTCGGTATTGACTTTCTAGAAAAAATAAAAAAAATTTATACATGAAATGTCCATGTTCTCTTAAATTTTCTTTCTTTATTTCATCTGAATTCTGCCATCGCAAAAGTAATTTTTTCAAAATGGTCAAACTTTTTCATGATAATTTTTTAAAATAAAACTGCACCACGAAAAAACTAAAAAAATGTCGTGTTTCCCCTTTACTTTCGCTAAGTAAAGTAACGATTTTTCGCCGCCGAGGAAAAAGTTGTTTAATTAATTGAAAAGCGGCAGAACTGCGCTACAATTAAAAGCCGCGAAACCGCCAAGAAGCGCTCACTTCGCCGCGGAATTCGCGTCGAAAAATTGGTCGCGAAACTGGGTTGCACATTCGGAAATGCGGCGGAAAAGTCGGGGTTCCATAATTCATCGCGCGGGACAACTTTTTCGGCCCGGTTTGTCGGCTCGGAATTCAGTCGACGGGTTTTTCGGTTTCGCGGCAAAAAGCGTCGGTGGGCTCGACGGCCCGATCGGATCGTGAAGTGCGGAAACATTTTCGGGGCGTCGTAAAAGCGCGACGGGCATTTTTCATCGCGCCGCTTCGGTGGTAAAATATGCTTCCGCATCCCCAACGTGACATTTGTTCGAAAGTAACGGACGAGGCTGGCATTTGTCTATGGAAATGCGTTAGCAAATGTCTCAGAAGGATAGATAAATCAGTGTTTCCTTTTCATCTCTTTTCCCTCTGATCTTTTCTTTTTCTCTGGTTTTCGCTCTTCCTTTTTTCTTCCAAAGTATTCCGCGGAAAAAGAGGAAACTGAAACAAATTATGCACTTCCTGACAAAATGTTATTCATTCCGTTCGGTGAAAAAGGAATAGATATATGATAAAAAATGATATTGTATGAGAAAGTAGTACACGACAGATAAATGACAAAATATGTCAAGATAGGTAATTGACAAAATAGAAAGGAGGAAAAAATGACAAACCATGACAAAATAAATTACGAAACATGACAAATTAGGTGACAAAATATGATAAAATGTGACAAGATAGATAAATGAGAAAATACGACAAAATAACAAGATGAAAACATTTGACGAAATAGGAAAGTGGAAAAAATGACAAACTATGATAAAATAAATGATGAAATATGACTAAAAAGATGACAAAAGATGACAAGATTGTTAGATGACAAAATAGCAAGATGAAAAATATTGACAGACAAGTGGAAAAAATGACAAACCATGACAAAATAAGTAATGGAATATGAGAAAATAGATGACAAAATCTGCCGAGATAGTTGACAAAATAGATATATGATAATATATGACGAGATAAATAAATGAAAAAATATGATAAAATGTGACAAGATAGATACAAATTAGAAAATTTGACAAAATGGTTCGATGACAAAATAGTAAGATGTAAAAATATGATAAAATAGAAAGGTGAAAAAAATGATAAACTAAGACAAAATAAATGATGAAATATGACAAAATAGATGACAAAATATGAGATAAATAAATGTACAAATGTACAAAAAAATATGATAAAATGTGATAGATAAATGAGAAACTATGACAAAATAGAAAATTGGAAAAAATGACAAACCATGGCAAAATATATTATGAAATATGAGGAAAAAGATGACAAAATATGACGAGATAAATAAATGACAAATATGATAAAAAGATGACAAAGTATGACGAGATAAAAATGCCAAAATATGACATCATCGATGATAAAATATAAAGTGAACAAATATGACAAAACGTGACAAAATATGACGCAATAAGACAAAACAGACAAATAACCACATATAAAAAACTAAATGACAAAACATAAAAGACAAATTAATGACTAGTCAGAAGATAAACTTCCTAAACTTTAATTCCTCCTTGCAAACACTCGCAAGTATTTCTTCCCGACATCCCCCCCCCTGCATAAAAATGCAGATGTCGCTCCGGATTACCCAGACAATTCCGCCCAATCCGACACTGATACAGATTTAGCGCCCTCTGTAATCTCGTCCTCGACAAGCTTCCACCGTTTCCGGACACTAATGTAGGTGGCGCGCCACGCGAACTTTGTTTACTTCGCGTGTTCGCCAGGGAATCCTTTTTTCCTGCGAAATGCGCGATCTTTTTCTCGCGGAGGCAAACCAATTCATCAGTGCCGGATATTCGACTGACTGCTGGCCGGCTGCCAGCCTGGCCGACAATTACGCGGTCGCATTCACGGTATCCGTCGAACGCGCGGCCCAACGATACCGGACGGCTTTGTCGGCTCGGGACTTTGTCGGGATGATTAACTCGATTAGGCGACAATGAATTATCATTGCGGATCACGTTCCAGTGACTCCAGAGGCGATAGGGTATACCCAGCGATTCCCAAAAGCGAACACTGGTCTTTTATCATAGCGGCAAATGCATATGAGCGATGTTAAGGAATTTCTATCGCTAAAAGACGTATTTTTCGGTGCATGAATAATGATTTGGTACCTTCAAAATACGGCACTGATTTACTATTTAATATACAGGGTGTTTCAAAACATCAACAAATTTTGTTAATTTTGTTAGATTTGTTAATTTTGTTAATATTGTTAGTTTTGTTAGTTTTGTTAATTTTGTTAGTTTTGTTAGTTTTGTTAATCTTGTTAGTTTTGTTAATTTTGTTAATTTTATTAGTTTTGTTAGTTTTGTTAATTTTATTAGTTTTGTTAATTTTGTTAGTTTTGTTAATTTTGTTAGTTTTGTTAGTTTTGTTAATTTTATTAGTTTTGTTAATTTTGTTAGTTTTGTTAATTTTGTTAATTTTATTAGTTTTGTTAATTTTGTTAATTTTGTTAGTTTTGTTAATTTTGTTAATTTTGTTAGCTTTGTTAATTTTGTTAGTTTTGTTAATTTTGTTAGTTTTGTTAATTTTGTTAATTTTATTAGTTTTGTTAATTTGGTTAATTTTGTTAGTTTTGTTAATTTTGTTGATTTTGTTAGTTTTGTTAATTTTGTTAGTTTTGTTAGTTTTGTTAGTTTCGTTAGTTTTGTTAGTTTTGTTATAATGGACGTCAAAAAATAAAACGAAAATGTTATTTACAAAATGTTGTTTTGGCCGTTTATTTTTAGTTATAAATAAAAACATTTTAAAATTAAAATTGCATATTTTAGCAGTAAAAAGCGTTCTGATTGAACTTTGGTCATTAATCATTTAAAGCTTTTTCTTCTTTTTACTTAAATAGTAGTTCCTTTCTTACTTTCAACAATAATGACAATATTTGTGACGATAAACCTTCAAGTTTAATTATTTTTATTTTTTCCTTCTATCTCATTACACGAAAAAATCTGGGGCTGAAAAGGAGGAAAAAATAAATTCCTGATTGAAGATCTGCACCAATGGTTTTGAATGTTGACTCAATCTTTCAGAGTAGCAATCAATTCACTTCACTTTAAGAAGTAGATTTTTGAAATTTGACAAAAATGTTCAATCAGATTTTTCGCAGCACATTCTTCGAATTTTCGAATAATTTTTGAAATTTTCAGAGATTACTGTAGGATGGTTATGTTCTATATTTCCAAGCAGTAATAGTCAAGCTGTGATGAATTAGAACCATTTGTTCTCTAAGTAAGAGGTATTTGCGACGAGGGAAATAGGCTGTTAAAGTTAGAGTCAGGAGTGAATCTTACGTCGTAGACAGTACGTTGTAGCGAAGTGGAGATTTATTTTCCAGAATGACGAATGTGTCAATAACTTCTTGTGTTTTGCAGTAGTTCTACGTGGATTTGTGGTAACGTGCAGCAGAGGAGGGAATTGAAACATTCTTCAGAATGGAAATCATGTCCTTTCGCTGCATTCTAAAACTAAATCTTCATATCAGGTTTCATATGCTGAAAATTTACGAATTTTCAACTTTTACAAATGACCTTTTTTAAAATAGAAAACTTACTTTATACTTAAAATAAAATGTAAAGAAATAAAAAAAATGCGAAAATCATACAATTATAACGATTACATTACTAAATTGTATATTGTTTATACTAAAAAAAAATGAAAATGTGGGTACAATATCTTTGACCTAACTGCCACGATATATCTTTGAAATATAATCACTTTGAAATATTCCTAAATTTAGTCAGAACGTCATGAAAATAAAAACAATTTTTATCACTTACTAACTAAATACAATCACAGTGAAAACGAATTCCTGCGAATTAATTTTTTATGTCATTTGTATGTCAAATCTCTGAATCTCTAGTTAGTACAAAATTGTCAGATTTTTAACAAAACTAGCACATGTCATAAAGTATGACTGTCACGCTAATAACACCTAATTAATCGTTAGAAACGGAAAATTGATGTGATCCGCGTTCTTCTGCATTTATCAGCATAATTTCTTAAATTCGGCCCATATTCACCAAGTGCTTGGAATGCTAATCTTTAACCAGTTCCATTCAATTCGTGCCGACCTGTTTGAGGAATATAAAGGAGAAAAATTGAGTAGACAGAATTTAGATTAAAACATTTATATTTCCACTTTTTAAACAATCCACGTTTTTGTGCACTCCAAAGTGACTTATTTTTCGCATGTCGAATTAGACCGAGGCAGTCGGAGCCCGGAAAAATGGATTCTGTGAAATTCCAGAGTTATTATTGTAAAGTGGATATGATCACTGGTTGGGACACCGAACTATATGTAATATCTTTAACGGTCTTTAAAAAAGTCTGTAATCTTCTAAAAATACAATATTTTAAAACATCACTTGATGAATGCATTATTTCAAATCATACATTTACCCATAATTAATAATTTAATCAAAGTAAAAAAATACAGAAATTCTGCAAAGAATAGTTTACTAAGAAAGCAAAGTAAATATAAATCTGTAATATTTCCTCGGAATATATTACACTTATTTACACGAAAAAGTAACTTCATCTCAATTACAGTCCTGCATTTTTGCATAATCTCTTTAGGTTAATTTAGTTTTAAGTTTAAATTTAAAAAATGTTGCAAAAGCAAATCCGTGGCCACATTTTGAATGACCCAAATATGGCAAAAATGAAAAAGGGCAAAAGCTGTTTTCATCTTGCTTCGCCTCCAATATTTATGTATTGTTGTCTATCACAATGTATTTCCACCAACGTTTTCACCTTGTACTATTTTTCGCAATGCGATGCGTTGAATTTTTAAAAAAGCGGTTGGTAAATTCGACATGACCGGAAACAGAATGAAGTCCGAGCTTTATTAAAATTGAACAAACTGCGAAGAAACTAACGATTCCGTGTAAAGTCAACTCCAATTTGGCTGCGTTCAGATTGTTTGTATTTGTTTAGATAAGTTAATACAACAGTGGCGAAAGCACACAAGTTTGCGTGTTTCGTTTATGCTTAACTTTGTGTATTATAATGGAACGGAATAGTAACGCTCTGTTATAAATTTCAGAGGTAAAAAAATATAAATACTTTTTTTGCACAACAAAAAAGTACTGAATTGAATTTCAGTTCTTTTTATTCAAAACATTTAATTAAAGCTCGTTTAGTTAAATGTTTAACCGAATAAAATTTAACCACTAAATTCGGTTGAAGAATTAGTAATTTTGCACGTAACTAGAAGAACAACAAACCGACAAAAAAGTGAACCAATAAGCGGATTTCAATTATCTTTTTTTATTAGTGACACGGTGTTAGTCACTTGGCGATCCTGCCAGGACAACAATTTTTTATGTTGTTGTCCTGGCAGGATCGCCAAAATCCAAAATGAATGGTTTATTCTGGCTGACAGACAATGCAAATGTGGCGCAGACATGACAGTTTTCTTGAGCAAAGTTGATTTTTTTTGTTCGAACCAGAATCTCTCGTAATAGCATGACAGAATAAATTCTCCTAAACGAAGAAAAATTTACCTGAGGCAAGACAAGTTAGATTTACCGAAGCAAGGAAATGTTTTGCGAAAATGAAGTTGAGTTTTTCGCCAAGAAATATTACAAATGGTGTCTGAAGCTGATGACCCTGAGAAATGTGTCTAAAAAAGTGGAGAAAATGACTTTTGGAATGTAAATAGCGAAGATCAAATCAGTAAATGTGTTTAAACAGATGTATGAAAAATTGATTTGTAATGCAAACAGATGAAAAAGAGTTGTAAATATTAATGAATTAAATAATTAAGTTAATTCAATCGCCGAAGCGAATTACTTTTTCGTTACATATTGCGTTCTTCCGTTAATTAACTTGATTGCTCTGCAATAAGTAATTAATACAAATTTAATTGAGATTCTGTATTGCGTTTATTAAACCAAACGTCAGATCTTTATCAAAATTGTTTTTTAATTCAACTGAAACTTATCACTTAGTTTATTTCAGACTTATTAGACTCACTTATAATAATCTGAAAAAGCGATTTCGTGATTAGTAAAATTTTTTCATTTTAAATTCACTGTTTCTTCCCACCCTGATTCGTCTTGCCTCGTTAAGAAAATGGTTCACCTGAGACAATCCAGCTACACTAAAAAATTATTGTTTCCAAACACTCAATCACCCGAACCTCGCGCGATATTTCAGCCGCCACAAAAGACTTCGCTTTTCAAACAGAGTCATTTTCGCGGGCAAAACAAACCATTTCCATCCGAAACCAGCATTTTTCAGACTCTCCACCTGGAACAGCAGAATTTGCCACTAAATCAACTCGTTCACGACCGAACACACGTGCACATATTTTGTTCTGCCATTTTGCAGATTTGCCCGATTCCCAACTGGCAATCGCGATTTTTGAAAACGCAATGTAAAAAGGATTGTTCTGGCCGCGATTGTGGATTCACTCCTACAATAACAATTCGAATTCATGAATGTACATTTCGGCGCTGTAAAGGAAATCAATGTCGAATTGAAGGCATTCCGATTTAGGTCCGGCGCCGAACATAATGCCGTGGCATTTTATCCGACCAATAAGGTGGCTGCGATGGTTATTGTCATTGCACCACAATGTTCCTACTATGTAACTTTTTTTTAAAAAAAACATCGATTTAAATGGAAGGATGATCTTA
>JABFPB010001122.1:0-27749 GCA_022817645.1 Ceratoteleas bidentatus | reverse complement strand
TTCAAGTGTTCTCCTATAAGATTAACATTGGAACACTTAAAGTGTTCTAAAAAAGCTTCAAAAATGTTCTCTGAAGATCACTTGTTTTTGCAGTGTTGCCGTACCGTTGCCTGCTTGGTGCCATACTACTGCCAAACTACTGCCAGACCTGTTGCCAGACTCCTGTTTTTCTACGCGGGTTTTTAGACGTTTAGACATTTATGGTGTTTATTTCGTGAAAAATGTCTTGATTCAAGACACTTTTGCCGCCTATTTTACCAAAATGTCTTAAAATTAGACACCTGGATTTTACAGTGTATGTAGCAACTTCATAATATCGCCGTAATTAAAATTGATATGGTATTATCTAAGATATCGAAGAATTGAAGTTTCAATCGTTTAATCGTAATAGTAAATTATCGTTCATACACAACATGGTAAAAAAGCTGCTTCCCTTCGATATTCATTGAATTAAATAAAAATAGCGCAAAATTTCATCTTTCCTGTGTTTATTATGTTCTAAATATACGATTTAGAACATAATAAAAAGGTTTATCGTAGGTGAAATACCAGAAAAATGTTTTTCATATAACTGTCCTTGGTACGTTGAACACAACCTTATTAAAAATACATTTTTCTGTGGAAAAGCGTCAGAATCGTGTTTTTTCTCATTACTTTGCGGATTATTTTAACTGTAAAATCTGGAGGTATTGTATGGACTGAAAATGTCGGGTATAATGAGAAAAATGATTTGATTCTTTAAAGGTTAAACTTTAAAGGTGACACCAAATACTAAATTTGAATGTGACTCATTAAGAAAATAAGAACCTAAACACCATCGTTATATTAAGAAGTGATGATTCAACGAATTATTAGTGTACATATAATTATAGTCATTTTATTTTTGTATTGGGTAGAACATGCATATTTCCAGTCTTTCGCTTGCAAGTTTGCACTTAACCCGCAGACCCAATCAGTTCGACTTTTGGAAAATGAAGTACTGAAAGAATCATTCGAAATAAAAATGGGTAAGTCCACACTGAAGAAGCGATTTTTTGAGTTCAAAATTAATTACTCTGTCACAACACTTCGATTCAAACACCGCGTTTTTTCAATTCGTAATAATGTTAAGCATAAATATGTTTTGAAATGTGTGTTGAACTTTTCAGATTTGAAACTGTGTTATTTCATCGTTATTATTTTGACAAATTCGATTTTCAAACTGGCAGATGCGAATTCGATGTTTTGTTATTTGACAGTTGACCGAGAAGAAGTTCCATGCAAAATATTTTTTGCATGGAACTTCTTCTTTGCATCCCATACATCGCGCGTTACGCATGAAATGATTTGTGGTAAAAAAATCGGTGATAAATACCAAACAGAATTTAAATTAAATCAAAATACGTCAGCTTGCTCTCAAATGTACAATTATATCAAGGACTTGACGTTTTCCATAGACCCTCCTGTTATCAAAAACTCAACGTTTCAAAATATGTCAAATTTGATAAACTTATACTTATTAAGTCGTGTAAAGATGATTGAACACGGAGCATTTAAACCCAATCAACAAATACAGTATATAACGTTTGAAAATTGTTCGGAATTGGACGATTTGTACTGCGAGTTGCCACTGTCTGTGGTAGGAATGCGTTGCAAACCTGAAGGAAAACCGAAACGCATTTCCTTGCAGATACCTGGGGCTATTTTGAAAATTATTTATAATAACGAACGCGGTATGGAATTATTTTTCCTCAATGACCTTTCGCGCCACAGTGATCGCATGCCGTTCCTTGACATTAACAAGCCTTTGTTAATTTCATTAACGGCCATTAGGCTGAGTGATAGATCTTTTGTGTCTATGGTGTTTGATAGACTTTGTAAAATACTTCTAACGAACCAAGAAAAAATTAAAATACAGGAACCGGTGATCAAAATGGGCGACAATAGTTGTTTCACAAAGATGAATTGCTTTGATGATAGAAATCTAAGAGATTATAGGTCGTTCAGCTTTACGGACCCACCTTTTTATAAAAAGATACTGGGATGTGAGAAACTGGGTGGGTTAAGAGAATTTTGGGATGAAGTCACGTGGGAACGTATTCAGCATTTTATTGGAACAACTTTCCCTGTTCCTAAAAAAAGTTCTACTTTACCAACAAATAACAAGACATTGAGTCCAACACCTGCGAAAACTTATACGTCCATAGGAACAACTTTACACGTTCCTAAAAAAAGTTCTAATTTACCACCAAATAACAAGACATTGAATCCAACACCTACGAAAAATTATACGTCCATACCTGCCAGTTTCCAATTTCACTACATTATGAAGGAAGTAGAAGCTACAGTCGATTCCTGCGGAACCCAAAATAAACAAAATGAAGTATATGCGGTGAGAATTTCAGTTCACTATAATAGATTTATGCGCACGGTAAAAATAGTTAGACGCAAAATATTTGCGTTTCTGCTCAGAAATGTGGAAATTCACATGTCCTGCAATCAAAGTACAGTTCATTTTTACGGTGTGTGTAATATCCCTGCAATGTCTGTCATACAATATAATATATACAATTTTGGTTTCAGATGATTTGTGTGACAATCATTATGACTATTTCGACGATTATTGACATTGTTGTGTTTTACTATATGTCGACTACATGGATTCCTTACTTCATTCAAAGGAAGCGGGATATACACAAAAATATTGCTAAGAATGTTTATAATTAATATACTCGTACATTTTTCAACAGCGCAATTTATTTGAAATAAAACTCGAATATTGAAATCTCATTTCGGTTGCTTAATCAAACCGATTTCTTATTACACAAAATAGACAATTATTTAAGGTTATGTATTGATCAAATGTAATGACTTTCAATTAAAAACAGATGTTTTCCAAGTGTATTTTTTTATTTTACACCCGAAATTTTTTAAATGGTCCCACAAAAAAATCTTGAATCCGGTTAATGTAAATACCCGATTGATAATCCAGCCACGTTGTTTTAACATGCTTAGAATGAAAAAATAGATACAATTAAATTGTATTTTTTCCAAATTGATTAATTCCAAAGTGATTGATTCATAAGTTTCTAATTCACACGTAGATTCATGCAATTTCGTTTAAAGACACATCTATAAAGCAGGAAGGAAAATGCAATGGCCAGGAACATTTCACTCTTTTTAATACATTTCTCCGGTTATGAAATTTAATTTACTTTTCATATATAAAAATAGGCTGTTTTCTCATCGTTTGTTTTCTGATAATTTTCTCCTTAAAACTAGTAGATTCCATAAACTGGGAAAAATTCTTTATTTATTTTATGTTAAATAAGCGTAATAAGGTACTCTGATCAACGAATTATGGTTAATTTATCGCATAAGACCTATCAATTCCCAATTTCATACATTGGGAATTGATAGGTCTTATACATTGTGAAGAAATCAAACATTAATATTAATTCCTGCTCATCTGAGAATAATGAAAATGAAGTTAATGGGGTGAGTATTTCAAATATTTACACGAGAAATGCCTGCAGTGTTAAAGGAAATTTCAAAAGGTTTCATTTCAGATGATTTTTGCGGAAGCGAAATTTAACATACACAAAAAGATAGCTATGAATGTTTGGACAATACCGTTTCAGTACTGCCTTTTATTTAAAATAAATTTTTTATATCGTACAATACATCTCAGTTGTTTAAACAAATTATATTAAACATTGTTTGTAAACTGTCGAATTCATTTATTCCATCGCAATTCTTATGTTTCAAAAAATGTAAGAGATTTCAGATCAATCAATGGGACATGTTCCACCAATTACAAACTCCTAATGTTGTCTAACTCCGCAAAAAAGACCCAAAAATGCATGAAGCATCGTTCGATTTAGATATCCGATAACAAATTTGGTTAGTCTGAATATTTAAAAAAATTATAATATAAATCCCAGTCATCGGTGAGAACGTTTCCAGAATGGAATTCAGATCAATCACAAATAATTCAGACTGCTCCGAAATATACCATTCTGTGAAGATCTTGAATTTATAGAGAAAGATACTCCTGTGATCAAAAACTCAACTTTCCAAAACATGTCGAACTTGACAAACATAGACTTAAAAAGTCACATAGAGGTGATTGAATCGGGGCATTTAAGCACAATCAACAGTAGGAACTTATAACCATAAGTGACAATGATAAATTACAAGAAAATTTATAACTTTACGTCGCATCGCATTGAAACGAGTTTCCATGATTTAAATCCATATACCAATTGTTCTGTGGTATCCAATGCAGATTTTCCGTACGACACCAAAGAAATGGAAGTGCATTTCGAAGATTTTTGGGAAAATGGCTCATCGTTCAGATTCCTGCAAAATACACGTCAGTTCAACTCATTCACAGTGATTACTCTGAATGATACATCTTTTATATCGAAGAATTTTGATAGATCTTGTACAGATTTCTTTATGGGAACTTTGATCAATAAGGAGACATGGTCACAGGTGGTCCAGAGTGGTGGAAATATCTAGTTTGCAAAGTTATATTGCTGGCCAACTGTTGTCCATAAGATACCCGAAATTCCTAGACATCTGACAGTGGGATGTAAAGAGATAAGGGATTTAAGGAAATATTGGGATGATGTCACGTGGAAACGTATTGAGCAATTTTTTGGAGCAACTTAAAAAATATAATCACAATTTGACCATTTCAATCTTAATTGTTCAAACTGACATTGTTTATATTAAAGTGCAGTGCAGTCCATTGTTGGAATAAACAGCCAGTTATTTGAGGTTGTGTACCGTTTTTATTTTAATAATAATAATAAAAATAATAGTTTACGTTATTATTTTTATAATCTCTCTATTTTTTTATTTGAAGATTTCCATTAAGATTTCTAATCCTCAGTAATTGTCAAAGCCGCTGAGATTCTTCGTTTTTTAACTAAGTTTTCGACCGAACGACAAACTGATCATTAAATGGCTTATCTTTTCATATCTGTAATAAACGATTCCGGATAGGCTATTAATAGCTAATCGTGTAATGCTAAAAATGACTTTTGAGGGTTAATACTTTGTTTAGTTCAGAGTTGTCATTCATGACTATCATATGTTTTATTTATAAACCCATTTGTACAAGCATATTTTACTTGGTGAATTTAGATTTTAAAGTTGATTTATTTCTTACACGCCTGAGTGTAAGAAGGTGTTTCTCATAAAAGAAGATTGGATATTTGTTTCAAGCATTGCCACTTATTTTCTCTCTACACCGAACTTCAGACGTAGAAGTCTTCAGTTTAGCTTTTATGAAGATAACATCTACAGAAATGGGTAAGTGTTGATTGATTCACTGTGACTCAATTCCATTATTCCAGATTTAAAAATCAACAGCAAAACTAGAAATGACAAAAATTGTTTAAAAAACTAAAAAATTCAATGTCAAAATTGCAGTAATCTTTGTAATTTTTATTAAATTAACTTAAACTTTTTTTCATTCTTGAATAATAAGTTCAATGGCAGATGGCATTTTTAATATATCTTTAATATATTTTTTTTTAAAAATATCTCTTACTTTTCAGGTTTAAGACTACGTTTGGTTCCCACCATTTGTCTCCTTGCGATCTTCACTATGAAATTAGTAACTGCAGATTTGACCAATTCCTATTGCCATTCGACTATTGGACCCAATAAGTACAAATGTGACATAAGAGATAACCAATATTTCACTTGTAGTGATCTCATCGGAAAAGAGGTGCCAAATAGCAATTCCTCCGAATGCTCTGAAATGTACAGTTCTGTGACAGACTTGGTGTATAATACACACACCCCAGTGATCCAAAACTCGTTGTTCCAAAACATGTCAAACCTAATTTCCATACGTCTATCTTCCGAAGAAAAACTGAAATCAATTGAATTCGGGGCATTTAAGCACAATCGTCGATTAAAACGGATAGCCCTACAGTACAATTGGAATTTGGAAGACTTCTACTGTGAGTTGGCACCGTCAGTAACCGAAATCCATTTAAATGAAAACGCACTGAAACGCATTTCATGGCAGACGTCCGCAGTGCACAATTTAAAAACAGAACAAACAGATACTTTTGACCCAAACTTTGATAAATCTAATCCAGACTTATTTTTGTATCTTGCGAAATCAATGACTGTGGAAATCGATGATAAGAAGCAGTTGAACTCTTTAACGGGTATTACATGGAACAATAGATCCTTCGTATCAATTTCTTTTGGAACGTTTTGCAAAGGTATCCTTCCAGCATATCATAGAATGAAGAAAATTCAGTCGGAAAATTTTATAAATGATTGTTTTGCGAATTTGTATTGCTGGCCAAATGGATATCTTGACAGACTAAAGCATCCGGATAGTCTGAAGCTGAGATGTGAAGAACTGGTTGGATTGAGACACTTTTGGGACAATGTCACATGGGAACGAGTGAAGGATTTTCTTGGGACATCTTTTCCAAAGCCTACGAAAAATTTGCCAAAGCCTACGAAAAATTCTGAAATTCATTACATTCTGAAGAAACCTAATCAAGCTAATGTAAGATTCGAGGTTAGTCAAAAGGACGTATATCGAGTAAGTATTTTCAAATCAAATATGAGACTTAATCAACACTTTTAAATCTTTTTTCTAAATAACAAAAAATTGTTTCAGATAATTTTGCTGGTGGTCTACATTTCTGTTACGACGATTATATTCTTTGTTCTGTTTTACTATATATCTGCCACATTCAGTCAAGGTTTTAGAAGGGGTACGAATAGCTTAGTCAATCTCAAAAATGTTCCTCCGAATATGATATCGACTGTGCAAAAATGTTAATACTTATCTTAAGTATTAGAGTTTCAAAATAAAAATTTAATATTGCAAATTGTTTAAGTAAACTGATTTTTATTATAAAAACCTGTTGTCTTGTGTTGCGAATTATTTAATTATTCTGTATTGGTTTTATTTCCCAACCTTTGATTTTTTAATTAGTTTATATAATTTCTAAGTGTTTGTGCGGACACAGTACGTCAGAGGCAATGAATGAATTAAATAAATTGTTGTTTATTAAATCGCTTATCGTTTCACACCCACCATGATGAGTTCTAAGAAGGACATTAATGACACTGTAGTATAATACTAAAAATACACATTGTAGACAAAATACTTTGCTTCCCAGTTATCATTGATGGTAAATGTTTTTAAATTCCGATATTTGAACAATTTATTTCAAATCATTTTAATCCGGTTAATTTAAATGTTATCGGTCATTTGATGATTTATTTCTATCATGTTTGGGTGTTAAGTATTTGTTTTGGTTAAATAGATATGATATTTGTTTGAGTCCACTTTGAATACATTTAGATGTTGGTGTATACAATGTCACAGATAATTCTCAAAGTGGAATCTGAGAATCATACTCTTGAATGTGAGGGTATATTCTTCCAAAGTTCGTGAAAGTGATTTCATTTCGACAAATAAGAAAGCTGCAGACACTACTACCTTTCATTGGAGGAAACTAGAAGAGATATCAAATTCCTGCCAATCCGGAAATAAACTAGAAACTGAAAAGTTATATAATTTAATTTTACTCAAACAAAATCCCCCGCCATAATTTTTTGTACAACTTTCCATCTTGTCAAATTGCAATTAAATGCAATTATACTATTAACGATCGATTTCCCGCCAATTTTCAAATTAGGTTTGCTTACTCACTTTTTGCGCGATCTCATCGCTGATTGATCATTGATCATTATGTTTGAATACATGAAAAAACCGCCTGAAATAATTCTGAAAATTGTTCTTCAACCCTCTGAAATTCTGAAATATTAAGTTTTAAAACCTTTTTCGCACAAATTACAGGTTTTCATGTTTCTTCATCAAAGAAATGATTTTCAAAAAAATAACAGACTCATAACATTTTTATTAAACAACTTTTTTAATCAAACGCAATTTATTAAAACCGAACCAAACAATCTTCTCGTCCCGAAGTCTCGATTCTCGAGACTTAACGTGACAATCGGCGCGGCGGTCGCAAAAAACTGACAGCACGAAACTAAGCGACGGAAATCAATCGGCGAATGAGCCGTATGATCCATTAATCAAGGGGATCGGCCTGCGCGATCGCGCGGCGCCGATAAGCGCGTAATGAGCGCGGCGCTCATGCGGCCGTCGCGCCGTTCAAATTATTTCGCGATTTTATCTGCCCGGGATCTGTCGCAACGAAATCCCGGCAAAAAAGGCGCGCGCGGCGCGTTTGTCGGCTTTTTTCGCCCAGCCCCGGTATGCGCGTGTTTTTTACCCGGCCGTTCGTTGCGCGCGGCAAAATTCCAGGCTGGGCATTTTTGTTACGGAACCACTGGAGCTTGTGGGTAATTGAAAATTTTGTAATTAATGAGAAGGACGAGGGGGGAGGTGATTGGAAGTGGTTTTGGATTGGAA
The DNA here is from genome assembly GCA_022817645.1 of Ceratoteleas bidentatus. Taxonomy (NCBI): domain Eukaryota; kingdom Metazoa; phylum Arthropoda; class Insecta; order Hymenoptera; family Scelionidae; genus Ceratoteleas; species Ceratoteleas bidentatus. The sequence goes on along the minus strand of JABFPB010001122.1, from coordinate 19,339 downwards.
AATTTGTGGAAGGGAGGAAGGTTGTTCATATTTGGATGAAAGGGGAAAAATGAATTGGAAGATATATCGAAATGTTGAAATGATCTAAGAGTAACATTTTTTATTTAATACATCATTAATTAAAAACCTCGTTTCTTACACGGAGGGACATTTTTCATCAAAAAGTGCTATATTTTGTGGTATTTCGAGGTCGGAACTTCGAAAACAGTATAAACTACTATAAACTACTACATATTGTAGTAAATTGTCTTAAATTCCTAGTAAAAACTTCTTTTACGCAAAAACGGTAAAGAGGAGAAGTTGCCGGCTGTAAAACGCAAGGTCGCGAGTTCGAAACTCTGTGTGGAAAACTTTTTTTTTAATATAATTTCATTTACTCTAAAAATAATGTAATTTGAGCTGAAAATAATACAAAAAAATTATGAGAAATACACATATCAAACACTAAAAGAAGCTTCGTCCTTGGAGTGGTATACAATATAGTAATAAGTAAGATACCTTTTTTCTCTCGTAAAAAAATTAAAAAAATTTCTCAAACTAACTTTTTATAAAAAAATGTTGTTTAATTGCCCGCCATTTCCCAGTCGAAGATCGCAGCCATCGGCCGCCAATTCGGCGATTTCCATTCGCGCACTGGAGATCAAACGCGGGCCCGCCTCGCGCGGCGGCGCGGCAAAGAGCGAATCGTCGGATCGAGCGCGCCTGGATCCGTCGATCGGCGCGATAACGCGCAGGTGGAACGAGCTCCATATATGCTAATTTATTCCATGAATGGGAGATTTTTGCGGCGCGCCGCGTGTAATCCGTCATGCTTCGTCAAACTGGCACAAGCTTTATGCACCGGCACGATACCCGGCCATTTTCTTCGCCTTTACACGAAAGCACGCCGGATCGCGATAATGCGGGCGCGCGCATTCGCAAATCGCTTGGTCACGAGCCAAATGCCCGACGACTCCGAATCTCCATTTATTCCGCGCGCGATAGCATTAATTGGACTTTGCAATTCTAATTCAATCCGCGTTTTTTCCCATATTCAAATCCAGCGGCGTTCGCCGCGTTTTTGCCCGACCGTTGCCGGGCAAAAAAGGGCCCGTTCCGGCATCGGGGAGGTGGGGGGAGGGGAAATTATGGGATATGGGGAGGGGACCGATGTCGAGGTGGTTTTGGAGGAGTTTGACATTTTTTAGAAGTTTTTTAATTTCAGGTTAATTCAGAGTTTTTTTTAGCTATTTTGTGTTCTTCAGACATCTATTTGTCGGCGTAGATATGTTTAGACATTATTAAGTCATTTTCAGACATTTTGTTAGACATTTTGAAAACAACTTAAGGCATTTTCAGAGTTATACAGTTTTGTGGAGACTTCTTAGGAGTTTTTTTTAGTATTTTTCAGTGTTTCTTGTCAAAACTTTCAGCACATTTCAAACATTTTGTCCTTTAAGGGTTATTTAAAATTGTTATTTTACCTGTTAGACATTATTTAGACATTTTCAGATATGTTCAAAGTTTTCAAAGCGTTTTTCAATAATTCCTGAAATTTTTACAGTAATTTTGAAACGTTACAGGACTTTTTACGGAATTTCATAGTACTTTTCAGATTGCTTTAACTTTTCATAGCTTCTTTCCGTCTTTTTCGGAAAATGTTATATCTTTTTAAGATATTTTTCAGATTTTTTCCTGATTTTTATATTTTTTTATGCAGTGTACAGTAAGGAAACTTAACATTTATATAGTATTAATCTTTTTTAAATAAATAAAATGTTTATATATTTAATACCAAGAAGTCTAAAGTAAAATTCAAATAATTCATTCCGAACAATACCATGTCTGTTTCTGTTGTAACAGATGGCGTAATTCCGTATCTCTCAAAAAGAAACCGTTATGTACAGTGAAGTACATCACTTCCAGTTTACATGGCATTTTTCTGACATCTTCATCCTTTAAACATGACGTTTTTTACTGTAAAATATATCATCATTTAAATCACAAACTCTTCTACAAAACTGTGAGATTTTAATAAGTTCCGAATAAAAATCATCACAAAAATAATACAGAGTACGAAAAGGTGGAAATTTTATATTAAAAAGTTTATTGGAGCGTTGAAAAAAATGTATGTGTATTTTAGAAAAAACAAATTAAAGCAATTGACCTGAAGTGATTTGGATCAGTATTTCGTCCTTTTTGAATTAAAGTCGACATAATGCAGTTTTATCTCCACAACGCCACTACTAAAAATCTTTTTCTTTTATTTGAAATCATACTTCTAAATTAGGCGCCGCGAGTGGAATGTAAGAATACGAAATTTATAATTGCAAATTCTCTTATAATGGAAGGAAATCTAGTCGATACGAGATGAATATCTAGTCATGCTAAATGTAATGAATTTTTTTCGTTGACTAACGACTTTCTAAATTTGCGATAAGTCGTTTGAGTATGAAATACAATTACAGGTAACGTTGTTTCTACGAACAAATTGTCTTTTTAATATGCAAGAAACAAAAACTATAAAGTTGTCTAAATGAACTTTAATGACTGGAAAATTAAACTACCTTATCAAAAGTTTTAAATTTGCCATACAATTTGTTGGCAATGTGTGAATGGAAGATTTCATCCAATTCTAAATAGAATTCAGAATTATTTCAGGAAAAGTTTGAAATAATCCTGAAACTGTTTCAGAAAGTCAGAAAAAGAAAAAAAAATTCCTTCCGTCCATTTATCCTAAACGTCTAATCCCTCGAACATCTCCATGAAAAACCAAATGAAATAACGAAAAAATGTCCAAAACCCTCTGTCTCATTGATCGCTGAAACCGACGCGTGACTCGCGAAAATCCGCCGCGAATGTCAATGTCTTCCGGGCCGCGCGAAATTCCCTCGCTAATTAACGCCGTCGTGAGATTAATGGGCGCAGTTTCGCGCAATTGCAATTTGACTCGCGGCATTTTATCAGTTGACATTTTTCCGGCGCGGCTGATTAAAAAGTTAATCAACCGACAGATAGAAACGAAGATTCAAAGGTTCATTAGCGCGCGCGTCCGCCGCTGCGGGCAATTACTCAGCGAACTCAAACAAATTGACTTTCCTTTATGAGAATTACCTCAAAAATTAGACGCGTCAATTTAGACTTTGCAAACAATTTTTTTCAGCCTTTATCCGGCTCGTATCGATGACTCTCAATTACCGCGTCTACGAGCGCACGCATTCCTCCGACGGCGCTTTTTTCGAGCCTTTTTTCACCTCGTAATTTCATCTCGCGATTGTTCCTTTTTCGTTCGACGTCCAATCAGGAATCGATTTTTAACGAAAATGCGTTTTCTGCTAAGGCTTTGAGACATAGTCGTATGGTAACTGTATTTTTTAAGGTTATGATCCTTAATCAGTTAGAAAAGGTTTTTTAGAATATTAGATAAATCGTATTAAAAATATTAATTTTTAACTTTAAATTAAATTTTAACTTTTTTTAATTTAAATTTTAGCAGTGTTCTCACTGAAATACAAAAAATTGCTGTATTTAAATACATTTAGAGGCTTCTTCTAAATTTCATGTGCATTTTCCTAAATGGAAAATGTTTGGAAATGCCTTAAGAAATGCTGAAAAGTCTAAAACATGTCAAATTTTCGACTTTTCAATTTTTCATACAATTTTTTCAGACTTTTTGTATATTATATAACTGAATGTATATAAAAAAGCCTGAAACAATCTCAAAATCTCTGAAAAATGGTCAAACTTGATTTTTCTTTAGAATATCAGTTTACATTTTCAGGTCATTTCTGCAAATACTTTGTGTTTTGCTGAGTGACGCCAGAATTTGGAAGTATTTCATCATTCTGAGATTGTGGGAAAAAATAATTCAGGTTCCCAGACATAACGCGGTTTCTCATAGATTCGCATGGCTGGAATTCCATAAAATGGAAGTTTTCGTACAGAGCTCGGTGTCATTGGGTCGATAGAGGGCGCTACTGTAAATAGGACGAAAGGGACATTTACTCTGGGCGACGAAACGCCATGACTCTCCCGTTCTGCACCCTTATTTCCGTCGGTTATCTACGCATCACTTTCATTTTCATTCATAATTTTTTATTGGCAAAACATTGACATTCGCCCGAGTCATGCCGCTCATCTCTATTACTCGTTCGAGTTCGGGTGAACGAGGCTTTTTTAAGAGTAATTTATTAGGCCGACCGAACGAAAGCTCAGAATTGGGTAAAATGGGTTCGATCGATGTAACTGTGTAAACTTAGTGATAATGAAATGTTTAATTATGAGTTTCGAGGATTGAATGTTACATGTATTGAAATCTGAGAGAATCACCTACCTTTGTTGTGGTAGCCTCGAAATCGATGTTAGGGATAATTAAAGTGAAATATTTTCAGTGGCAATTTGCAAAAAATGCACAATTATTTAAATTAATAATTGTGCTTAGTTATATTTTACATGTATTGCTTAACTATCATTTTCCATTTGCTGGATTGTTTCAGCACTGTTTAGGAAATGTTTAGTAAAACAAGTTTAGGAAAAGCTCAGAACAAACTGTAAAAACAGAATAATTGTCTGAAAATTATCCTTATATTAAATTAGTAAACTTTCAAAATGGTTTGAAAGTGTCTGAAAAATCTTGGGAAAGTTTGAAAAAAATCTGGGAATGTTCTGAGAAATGTTTCAAAAATGACGAAATATGTGCAAAATATAGAAAAGAGATCTCAAAATCTGAGAAAAAGTTGTTACAGCTTACAGATCTTAAAACAATGTTCTGAAAATGTTTCAAACGATTTTGAATCCTTGGAAGAGACTGTAAAATTGTATAAAAATATTTCAAAATACTTTAACTCATGGAAAATACTGAAAATTGGTCTAAAAGGACTTGAAAATTTTAGAAAAATGGCCTAAAATCAATAAAATTGTTTATAAACCCAGAAGCTCTTTGAAAAAATGTATTAATAACAAAAAAAATCTAAAAAGTCTGAAAACCTTAGAAGGCTTAGAAAGCTTAGTGCTCTAAAAATGCTGAAACTTTGTTGAAAATACTAAAATGCTCTAAAAAATCCTGCAATTCCCTCAAAAGTCGAAAAATCACTCAAAAATGGTCTAAACCCTCCAAAAATGTTTATAACTCTAAACATCTTTGAAAAATGATAACAAATATATGAAAACCAACAAAATCCTATAAAATTCCAAAAAATTCTAATCTTACTTCAGCACTCTTTCAGACCTTTCCTGACTTTTCTAAATCAATTCCTCTATCAAAATGTTTCTCCAAAATCCTCCCACAAAAAACCAAGACGAACCTCACATTCTTATTTTTTATATTTTATTCGTCGCAACTTCATAAATCTCACGCAAAATCAAGGACACTGCCTCTGGATCGAGGTTCCTCTGTGCCAGATTTTTTGCCGTGCGGAACCCAAACGGATTACGTTAGGCTGAGCGCGCGAAAAAAAAACGTCGACAATCGCGCGGCGGATCTGAAAAGTGCGCGACAATAGGCGCGACGTTATCGGCTGGAAAATCGAGAAACGCGAGGCGAAAGAAAAATGGCATTACGTGACGCTCGCGGGTGGCAGTCACGCGAGAGAGGTCGCGTTTCGTGGAATCGCGTTCGCGTGGCTTTTCAGGGGGCACGACTGTTCGAGGAGTGGCGCGAGGAACGCCCTCTATACGTTTTGCTCGCTTTCGCGAGCCGTTCCCCGGCGTCGCTCGAATTACGAGGAGAGACACGCGGAGAAACGGGGATGTTTCCTCCCTCGACGATTCCGAAAGAAAATCAATTCGGGAGACGTCTGCGAGACTTTAAATTGTGGGGATAAAAGCGTTGTATCGAAGAAATGGGAGTTGTAAACTGAAATAATACATTAAATTGATTAACCTCACATTTGTGTGAGGTTTATCAACTTAAACAATAATTTCAGTGAAATTATTGTTTTAATTGTAATTGCATTTTGTCGATGAAGTATTTTGGGAGTAAAGTGAAAAGATTAAAAAATTTAATAGATAGTCAGATAATTTCAGATCACTTTTCAGATTCCTTTTTCAGAGTTTGTGAGATTTTTGAGATTTTTAATGGAGTTGCTCAGAGAATTTGGAAGGAATTTTCAGATATCTTTAGGAATTTTCAGACTATTTCATATTTTCCTTAAAAAATGTACAAATTGAAACAAATTCAATAAATCGAGGTTCCACTGCAAATTCTCCTCTGAAAATGTTTCACTCTCATTTCCACACTGAAAAATTTCAGTTCTGAACACTCCAATGTTTTGGAGGTTTTGTAGAGACTGTTTTGCAGCTAAAGGAATTTTTGTTTGTCGATAATTTTTTGAGTGTTCAGAGGGAGTTTGATGCGCAAATGTCCGAGGCGATGGTCTGTTCGAAGGGGAGTGATGTGTTGGTGAGAAAATGATAGAGCTGAAGAGGCACGTCTATTAGGTGTCGGCGTGATTGAAAGGATTTGCAGGCCGGACTATTTTTTCGGGGGAATAAATTAAAAGGTTTTATGATTTTGACGTGGTTGGTAGGACGGGGTATTATTAGGGAAATTGCTTCGAAAGAGGGGAAGAGGGGGAGGGGATGCTTGTTGAAGGTACTCGAGTGGATTATGGCTGATTTGAGGTACGAATAATGGCGAATTGGAATTTTCGAATGGAATGTTGAATGGCTCAATGTTAAATTCGTAAAAGTCGTTTTAACTTCAAAATTATTCTATATTTAGACTATCATTGAATAAACTCGATTAAACTGAATTATAATATGGAAGTAAAATTCCATTATTTTTTAATTTAGATTAAATGTTGAATTTGAAATTCTGAGTTTTATTTTGATGTAAAAAATCTAGGCTAGTTTTGCTTAATTTAATTTGAATTATTATCAAGGCTGTTATCGATGTTTAAATAAAATATTAAACCATTCTACATTTTCATATTTTATACTCATAATAAAACTTACCAGTTTCCAAGTCAATGGTGTAAGAAAGTCCTGCCCAAGGATCTTCTTCCTTTGGAGGTGCCTCGGTTTTGCCGTTCTGAAATTTTGTTTTTGGAACAATTGTTAAAATGAATTAATACTGTATTCGATTCGAATGGTATTATTACTTTTATTCTATATATATAATAATAATATATAATAATAATATTGTATGCTCCACATAAGATTAATACGCTACAATTTTATGAAAGATTTCTTTGGGAACCCAAAGGTGTACGATTTCATGTTACTTTACCAGATTCCAAACCTGGTTTAATGTCATACTGAATTTTGATAAATATTTTGAATTAAAATGAAACGGTTTCCTAACAATCTAAACCCTGAAATTCTTGTAAAACTGAACATTTAAAGGAATTTCTAATAATGTCCGAAAAGTCCCAACTTTGGCTCTCTTTAAGACTCTCAGTCTGGCTAAATTTCAAAATATCTGCAAACCTGAACGACTTCCCGAAATTAAAAGGTCAACTTCTGCAAAATTTTAGATTATTTCAGACTCCATTTCTACAATACTTCAAAACATTAAAAAATTTGAACTATTTTCATAAATTTGAAAAACTCGACATTTATAAAATTCAAATCTATTGAAATTAAAACTCCCATCTCCATTTCGACAATTAAAAACATTCATAGCCACGTTGTCCCGTAATTTTACACATTTTCACAATTGAGTCATCGGAATCAAACCCCATTTTTCACAACGGAAAACTGTTCTATTCATCTCGTAGGTTCCCCGAAAAAGCCACTCTCATTGCTCTCGAATTTTACACCCAATTTCAGACAGCAACATTCCCGGCACAATGCCCGTGCTTCACTTTGACAAAACATCCTTTCATTCATCCCGAAGTCACCTCCCCCCTCCCGCGCTCCCAATTCAAAATCCCTAATAAACTCGTCAAACTGACTCGTGAGAAAAAACGTGCGATAACAAGACGGAGTCGGCCGAAAAATCGGACTTCTCGGCGTCAAAAGCCGAGAACGACATGACGAGTCCGAATCGGCTGAAAAGCTTCGACGAGAAATTCATTGGCCTGCTCGTCCGAGCCAATTACCGGCGGGGATTAGTGATCGAGGAAATCGGCGTGAAAGAATCCTGTCGACGTAACGACGCCATTGTGCCGCGGACGCATCAGCAGATTTTCACTCGAGGCTATTTTTTCAGCCATTCAATGGGTCCATCGGGGCCCCACCGGGCCCGGGAATCGAGTACCGCAAGCGGCCGGCTGCGTTGTTTATCGGGAAGTGTCCAGTCACTCCAATTTTTTTCCACTTTTCGGAGGGAAAAGGTGTTTATTGGGAGCATTGGGAAAAGGAACTGCACCCAAATGGTGTACGGAATTTTCGGTTCCAACGACTCGACACCCGTTGACACCTTGACTTCAGAGGTTCGAAACTCTAAAATTTTCCATGGAAAAGTCAATCGAAACAAGCTAAAAGTTGATTCCGGAGAAAAAACGGGTTGTTTACATTCGAAAATGATGTAAACAACGGTTTGTTTACCTTTGAAACTGATGTAAACAAAGTATGTTTACTTTCGCGACAATGTAAACAAACTTTTGTTTACATGCGAAGATGTAAACAAGAATCTGTTTACTAAGAAACTGATCAAGATATGTATTCAGATTTATGGGGCAAGTGGGTGGGGAGAGGATGGTTTATTTGAAGAAATGAAAGGAGGAATGAAATTGGAGGAATGAAAGTATTTTTCAAAATTTCGACAGCTTTTTTATGGCTTGGGGAATTATATTTTGATCCTCAAAGTCCAATGTTTTCAAAATTAGTGTTATCAAATCGACTTAAATATCAACCCCACTCTGTTTTGAGTTATTCTCATCATTTTTAACCAATTTGGGTCGTTTGGGAGTCAAATTTCTAGTCATATTATAATGGGAGGTGTGGAAAACTCCAATGCAAAAGTTTGGAAAACCAGAGGAATTGGCACCAAGTGGAAGAAGTGCAACGCTTGTTTCGGCGGAGGCTGATTCGTTTCGAGATAGAGTGCCGCTGCGATAAGATTTCGGGCGATATTCGGGCAGATTAAACTGGATTTTATCTGCGTTGCGGCAAACATACTTAGACGGTCATGTAGATAGGCTGCCTTGGTCCAGGTCTCTATGTGTGAAGAAAAAGAAAGCTTGTTTACATGTAGAAAGTTCTGCAGTGGAAAAGTTGCGTCATTATATGTCTATAACCTAGTTAATATTGCGTTAATGCCGAGATGAAGATCTTATCAGGATGCTACATCACCTTATTAGGATCTCATCAAGATTCCCACATCAGGCCCTGATAACAAATATAAGGCTTGGCATCAATATGGATATAATCAGAACCTTAAATTGTTTGGTTCCGACAGAACCAAACAATTGTCGATTTAGATGAGAATTGAACATCCTAATGCTCTCATCAATATTCTTATCAACTAACCCTTCAAGCGGTCAACAGACCAATCTATTCCTAATGCTCTAATCAATGTTCTAATCAACTAACCCTACAAGTGGTCAATGGACCAAACTATGCCTGAAATATACCTAAGGGTATATTTTCCCCAAGAGTTGTTATAGACCATTCTACCTAATCCTCTTCCCAAACTTCCAAACCAATCTCCACCTCCACTTCTAACTTATCCTCTCCAACCATCTTCCAAAATCCCCAACTCCCAATCTGAACCAGATCCAATCGACCAAAACCTTTTTTCCCAGAACCAGCTACACCAACCATCCACAACTTGACGACTCCATTCCTATCCATCTTTTCAAACCCTCGACAAACCCTGCACAAAAATGGCCACAATATCGCCCATTCCCCGCAGTCCTCCCGTCGTTCATAGAGACGTCATAAGCAAACGACCCTCCGCTCAATCCTCGGGTGGATGCGCCGAGCATGGCGGCTGTACCGACTCCACTGAAATGAGTTTAATGAAAACAGCATTGTGCTCGGACCATTAATCATGCCCGGGTTCTGATAGTTGCCATCGCGCCATTGGCTCGCCGCGCAGCCGGCCCCCCTGCCCCCTCCCCCCGATCTCGCAACATGATGTATCGTCGCTGAGTGGTGTGTTATTTCGAGCGCCGAAGGTTATGAATATGAAATCCGAGGCGCTCTTCTCTCAGCCACCCCGCGAGCGCGGATCATGCTCCTAAAAAGGCCGGGATCCATCCGCCAAGTCGCCGCCAAAGCGCAATTAAGTCCGCACACGCTTTTGTGTTCCGCCAAATTATCATCCGCCGCGTTAAGTCACGTTGTTCACGAATTTCGCCTCTCTCCCGGGTTATTAATGAACTTGCCGAAGGTTATGTTATTCCTCGGCGCACAATGTCCCGCCGGGTAATTGTGCGCTTTTTTCGACCGGCCATTGTGCCCGGCTGAAATTAACTCGTAGCCGGATGGCTGACGGCTGATTGCCCTTTGAGAGCCTGGAAGAGTGCTCGCGGGATTGTAAGGTTGACAAAGTTGTTGCGAGGGCATTGTGGGAAGGAGAGGCTGGAGGAGAGGTTTCTGTTGGTATGGTGTTCTGGATGGTATTTGTAGGTGTGTTCGATCTGCGAGATAAAAATGAGATTGAGGAAAATAGACGAGTCTTCAGTTAGAAAGAATTCGAGAACAATTCGACAGAGATGACGAGTTATTTACGTTTGCAAAGACAGTAAACAAAGGTTTGTTTACCTTCGAACAGGATGTAAACAAAGATCTGTTTACCTACAAACGGGATGTAAACAAAGATCTATTTACCTACAAACGGGATATAAACAATGAGCTGATTACCTTCGAGCAGAGTGTAAACAAAGAACTGTTTACAAACAGAACAGAACTACAACCAAGCTGGAACCCAAAATCAATATTCCCACCAAAATCCTTTTCGAAACCCAACATTTTTCGAATTCCAACTAGGACATCCATTGGATCTTTGGATAATTGGTTTCTCACACCATAAGGAACCAACACAAAAAAGGAAAAAACTTGAAGACCAACGAAATAAAAAATCCTGAACCGTCTCCTCCACATGACCCTATCTCCAACAAAGTTGGAGTCAGGCTTCTCGACCTCTCTGGAGATAACATTTCCGAAAGTAAAACACAAACAATGTTTGATTTTTTTCGAGATGCCCGCCGGTTCTCTCAATACATCATCATTACCAAATCGTCTTTTTTCGGCCCACGGCCCGCTACAATGGGGGTCTTGTCATCGCAGCTCGGCATTACTGACATAGCTTTCAATTACCGCTTTTTGAGAGCATCAACTCAGCCCGACCACCTCGGCCGCTCGGAAACAATGCCGCCTGGAACCGTCGCGTCGATCATTCGGTCGCGCATGAATATCTCCCGAGTGCTCGGTCCGTTTGGCGAATCGCCGGGCGCTGCATTCCAGCGCGGGACGCCGATTTGACGCTGATATCATCGAGGCCGTGCGCGGCCTGAAAAGAGCCCGGCCAGTGAAAACAACGGCCCATTGTCGAAGACAATAACGAAAGGTGAAAGGCTGTCGGCCTTGGATTATTTTCGAGTTAGATCGTGGGGTATCGAAATTGGTCTAACTTGGAGCTGACTGGGAGATTCGAAATGTGAAGTGGTCGAGCCTTCGCAAGAAATGTTCTTGCGACTCCTGGGAAGTTTCGCAGTGGAAGATAATTTTTTAGCAAAAATTCAAATAATGTGGAATTTGCCTTTGTAAACATTAGTTTGTTTACATACTGTGTTTGTAAACATGTTATTCTTTACATCTAGCGTTTGCGAACATACATTTATTCACAATCCGTCTTAGTAAACAGATCCTTGTTTACATCCTCTCCGCATGTAAACAAAAGCTTGTTTACATTGTCCCGAAAGTAAACATACTTTGTTGACATCAGTTCCAAAGGTAAACAAACCGTTGTTTACATCATTTTCGAACGTAAACAAACCGTTTTTTCTCCCGAATCATCTTCCGGCTTGTTTCAACTGACTTTCCCATCGAAAATTAGAGTTTCGAGCCTCGGAAGTCGAGGTGTCGACGTGTGACGAGTCGTTGGAGCCGAAAAATCGGCACGCCGCCGAAACGGAACGCACCTCGAGATTTCCGGCTGATTAATGAGCGCGATAAGTTGCTTTTAGCGGGCGCGCAAATTTCATTAATTGCAGCGCGGCAATTAATCCGATCCCCGGGCGGATCGGGCGCCATTTTACGCCGCCGCGGATTACGGCGTGGGGCAATAATCGGGCGCGAGAGAGAGAAAGGAAGGAGGCCACAGGGACGCCCACTCCGTCGCTCGGGCACGTTTTCAATTTCCAGTGCCATTAATACGTGCCTCCCCGGGTCCCCTCCCAGCCTTCCAGTCCGCTTGCTCAATTTGCTCGCTCGCGCTATCTCTGTCTCGGGGTCTCGCGTTCTCTGTCTCTCTCTCTCTTGCCCCGTGTCGCGCTCTTGTTCTCGCGTGCTCTCTCGTTTTTCTCAGCCCCTCGCTTCCAATCTTGGAATTGATTCGACGGCGCAAATGCAGCCCAGACAAATGAGCCTTGCATTCGGAAATGGATTGGAACTTGGGGTACGCGCCGGTTCATTGGTCACAGCCCGAGGTCACGGGTTTTGCGAATGTCCGCTCGGAACGCTCGGATGGTCGGGACAGGGAAGGAGCGATTTAACATTGAAGGCTGGGTATGACAGTCGAGATACAATGGGGGGATTTTTGGGTAGGGGTTAGGTCTTTTATGGTGAAGAAGGTTTTAGGGGTCAATGTGTGGAATTTTGGAATTTAATGATCTGGCCTATATTTCCTTAGGTATTTTGTACGAATTTGTTTGTAGCTTCATACTACTTCAGGATATATCATATGGGTATTTCTTATCTAAAACTTGGCCATTGATATGCCATAGACATAATAAAATATGGGGATTACAGACGTGAACTATCTTTTTTCTAACTTTTTCTGTAACTTGTTTTTAGGTTAGATATTTTTAGGGATGATTTGGTCATGGTTTGGTTAATGTGAAGGACCATGGAGCATTAGTTAAAAAGGGATTTTTCACGTTTTGATGTAGACGTAAATGAATTTCAGGGCAGGGGTGGAAGTATAATTTCTTTGGGATTAGGCTGGAATGAATGGAGTGTGATTAAATTTGATTTGAGATGACTGTACGGTTGGCAATGAATAATGAAATGTTTCGGCTGAGGGGTGTGAGAGTAAGCCGTTTTATAACACGTGCGACGAAAGTGTTAATTCGAGATGAGTGATGGAAATGGTGTTGCGTCGTTTATTTTCTGCTCTCAGAGCAGTTTTCATTGATTAGAGTGTAGGCTGGACAATTTAGAATCAAGCAATTTTTTAGGTACACTGAAAAATGAGTTAAGTGAAATTGAAAAGTTACATCTGTAAATAAATTTGTTTAATGTTGGAGTGTGTAGATAAAATGCAATTATGTGATCATTAAATGCGACGTACAATGAGAAAAACTTAATTAGTCACACGCGTAAATAGGTTCCGTGAAACGAATCTCATGAAATAATCTTTTTGTTATTGTAATACAAAGTAGGATTTTAAACGTTGAATTAATGATTCTCTCGTTGAGCGTATACATTCTATTCTGTGTCGGTATTATTTTTTAAGGCAAGATATTTGAATACATGAAATTTAATTATACGATAATTCGATTAATTTTGAAGATTTCACAACCAATGACGATGTAATAACTCGGACGATGATATGATGATAAACAGAAATTATGATTAGAACCGTTCGTACCCGTTCCTGAACAAAACACAAATAAAAACCTGCAGAAGAACCTTAAAGTAAAAGTATCGGAGACAAAATTATAGCCCATTTCACAAATTATTATAATTATTGCAATGCAGTTGACTTTTCTATATCCCCAAACATTATTTTTACAATTTTTTTAATTTGCATACAGCCGCAAAGATCGAAAAAATCCCTTCCTTCTTCAAAATCCCGAAATTCGAAAATCGAAGTTGGCATCCGCGTCACGTCTCAATCCACCCAAACCTGGCATTGTAGTCGCAAATGCCCGATCTCTATGCAGCGCAACGTTTGTCCGAATTCAAAGCGGCGAAATGACGGAAAAAAGGGAGGGATCTCGTGCCCCGGGGAAGGGGGCGAAAAAAACGTGAAAGCCCCGTGCGTGTGTGCGTGCGGTTCCCGACGATGACGCTGCACGGACGTTCTGGGCGGGTCGCCCGTCAGAGCCCGCTCGCTCGTCCTCTTTACCCTTTTTCGTCCTTGTTTTTTGCTCGCGGCGTCCTCGTCGCGCGGCCCGTGGATCGCGCCGTCCCCGTCCGTCCGCGGCGCATTGTTCCGCACCTTTGTGAGGGCGCGCCGCCGCAATCGGACGTTCAATAACACGGGAAAGCTTCCCCCGATGGCAATCGGCGGAAGGCGCAGTGCCGACGGAGAGTTAGACTGGAGAGTTAGATGGATGATTTTTTGGATTGGTTTTTGGAGGGCTAGATTGAGTTCTGATGAAAAAAAGTAATGCATTAATTATACATAAATAATTAATTCTAGAAAAAAATTGGACATAATTTATAATTTTGGCATTATTTTGGTATAATGTTTTTTTATGTATGTCCAAAATATTTTTTCCTGGGTTTGGATTGAGACTGAGTTTTGGGAGAAAGACCGGGGGATCACTCAGAACATTCGATTGAACCAACCGAATTGTTTGGTTAACATAACAGTAACCTAAATATTTGGTTAAACCAAACACATTTTAGTTTATTTAATTTTATTTAATTTAATTTAAATGTTTGATTTATGTAACCAAATATTTTTTGAGTGATATTGGAACGAGACTTTTCTGGTTTTATTTGGATAGAATGATGGTTTGGATAGGTTTTGGATGACGAGGCAATGGGGTTTACTTTTGGGCAAAATTGGTTCAATTCGATTTGGATAAGAAGTTGGTTGGGTTTTAGTTTGAATACGAAGTTTATTAAGTTTTGTCTGCTTGATCACCGAATTGGTTAGGTCTTCATAAAAATCTGGACATATTTCGTTTGGATAAATTAAGAATTAGATTTCTGTTGAGTTGCCTGAATAGAAGTTGAAGTTTGAGTAGCTAATGGTAGTTGATTCAAAAAGAAATCTAGCTGAACACAAAAATGCGAAATGCAGTGGATCGTTGAGAAGTTTTCGTTGGTTCCTAACGAAATCAACCTTAAATAGTCTCAGAATATCTATTTAATAATCTATCCAAGAACTCATCACAATCCCAATTCTCAAAGGTCATCTTAGAAACATTCCTAATCAGACAGAAAATGTTCTCTTTAAGAAAAACTGTCCAAAGAAAATTTCAACTTAGACCATCAGAAACTGCAAAAACTGAATTTGCACCTACCAAAACACCATCCACCAGACATTTCCTATCAATATCTACCTCACCACTTAAATACAACAACAATCTTTCTTCCTTCCTTATATTTTGCGTTTATTTCAACCACAGTATCATTTCAAACTGTTTCAAAAGCAGATCCAAGGAATACCTTCAACGATTATTCCTCCTCTGACTCATCCACCAACATGTGGCAATTCCACTCCAAAGCTTCAACTTCGTGAGAACCAAAGTCAGCGTCCAATCTAAAAAAATTTAAATGGTTCGATTTTCGGCCCGAGTTAGATAACCTCTGGTCGGTGCTCTTGTTCGCCGTAATAGCAGCGTCGCTTTGATATTACAGAGCCACCCTGAGCGCCGAATTCCAGAGATGGTCAGACTGATAGCCTCACCTTTGTTTGATACATCGTCATCGACATCGAGTCGATAGCCATCGGCGGATCGTTTGCCCCGCCGAGATCTAAATAAACGATCCGCGCGCTCGTACACGATCGCCGAACACGATTGCGCTGTTGTTTTCATTTTCATTCTGCGGCCTTGCGACTGACTCGGAAACGACGCCATCTTCTTGCAGATAAAAAGTCCGCTCCGGCGACGGATCGCGAATAACAACTGGTTTGATTGTTGTTTCAGGTTATGTCGGTGGGATTTGATGGGAAAATGGCTGGGACGAGTGCGATGGATTTTCAGATATGTGTGTCGACAGAAGATATGATAAATGGCCTTTTTTCGAGAGTCACGGGTTCATTAGGTATATTAGTTGGGAAATTTACCGCATGGTTTGGTAATTAAGTCGCGAATGTAAGGTACAGGAATATGGGATGAAGGATTATTTAATCAAAAATGGTTTTGTTTTAAACAAAAAGTATATGTGGATCGAATGGTAGACATATTTAGACCCTATGTGGAGGCAAAGTATAAAAAAGCTGTTAAAACATTGAGAATTTTTGGCTTGATTTAAGTTTTAAAAAATTCATTAAAGATCGCAAGATCTTGAAAAGATAACTTTTCCAGATTTTTTCAATTCTAGAGCTTAAGTTCGAGACCAGTGAAATTTTAGATTGACTCGATTTTCTTATTCTCATTTCAGATTTGTATTTTTATGCGCATTTTTTTCAGCAAATAAATTATGAGTAATTTGTTTAATAAGCGTAAGAACATTTAGGTTTCTGATCATTCAAATATAACAAATTTACCTTGCTATTTGTTGCATTCACCGTATCAACCGCCTCAATGCGTTCTGTCTCCTGCTTCTTGATCTCCTCCTCGTTCTCGTTGTTGGTAGTTGCTGAATCCACCAAAGTAAAGCCCAAATCCACGTCCTGCTTCCACAAGACCTCGATCAGATCCATATCCTGAAACATTCAAGTACAGATTTAAATTATGTGGTTGATATAACAAAAAATGTCCAAACAATAGTTACATATAAATATAGTTACATATAAATATCTCCAGATATTTCAGAACATTATATAATATACGAATGGAAAGTTTTATTCCATATTTTAAACGTTTAGGTTAGGTTTTTCAGATCGTAAAAGTAACGAAATTAGCAAAATTGGGAAAACTAACAAAACTAATGAAATTCAACCTAAATTTCAGACGCGGAATAAAATCTATCAAAATAGCTATCAGATAGTATCTCTAATATTAAAACATAAGCTCAATATGAAAAATGAAATAAAATTGGTGGAACTTGCAAAGTGATTCGCAATCATTTTGATTCAGGTTCTTCAAACTTGACTTTAGCTGTTTATTTTTACTACAGGAAATCGCGTTAGATGGCGCGCGATTTTCCGAAATCGCGGCCGTTCATCCGCGGCTCGCGTTCCACGCTTTCACGCCACGGACCAAAAAAAAGGGCGTCACGATTATAAACATAATCGGCCCGACGGATGACTCGTTCTATTTCGCGCTGTTTTGCCGCGGAGGAATAGAAAATGAGCGTCGAAAGCCGATCGCCATTGGGCAATCTCCGACGCCGCGCTCTTTCTCGTGAAAAACATGCCGAAAACGGCGTTATTATTAATTTTTTTTCGTTGTTGCCGCGGAAGATTAATGGGCGCGGAATTTCGTCGAAACAAGCGCGTCACGGGACGACAGTTGGCGCGGGCGTTAATTGAGCCAATTCGCCCTTTCGGGACAATTTTTTACGGAGCCCGAAACGGCGAGTGGTTCGGAGAACGAGCAACTTTTCGACACGCGTTTTTGGTCGAAAAAGCCCAAATGTTGTTATTGTTCATGTAGCTTTCACGGTTGAAATTAATTTATTTTGAATCATGGCGTTTCTGTAATTTGCATAGTAGAAATGGTTTTGGAGAAGAACGAATAGACGTATTTCGATTCAATAGCAATGTCAATATTGTTTTTGAGTCAATATTGAGTCAGTATTTATTCAATAGAAATGCTTAGTTATGAATTGGATTAATACCGACATTTATTTAAGAGAAAGATTGAGTTACGAGACAAAAATATGTTCGATTTAATAGCAATGTCGATTTATGAGTGAAAGATGATATCGATTCAATAACAATATCGAAATTGGAGTCAATATTGATATCCGGGTTGATTCAATAGTATTATTGATTTGTGAGTAAGTAATGGTATTTGCTTGTTTGATATCAAGTTTAATAGAAATGAGTTTAATTGCGAGTCAAAATTGATATTGATTCAATAACTGAGTCAATATTGATTTTGATTCAGTAGCAATGGCGAGTTGAATCAACTTAAATATCAATTCTATTACGAGTCAATATTATTTCATAAATAGTAGCAATATCGAGTTAAGATATTATAATGGTCATGGATATTGATATTGAGTCAATAGTAATGACAAGTCTATTTCGATTGAATTAGTAGCGATATCAATACTGTGAATTGAACTGATACCGAACTGACAATTTATCGGCTCAATTTTGAACGAATAACTAATTAATACATTAATCAATTGAATCAAACAACGATTCAGTATCAATATTAAAAAATTTCGTTATTGACTCAATTATCTATTAAATCAATTCCATTATTTTAATTATATTAAGATGAAAATCGATATATTCTTTTACTATTAAAGAAACTCCAAATAACTCAAATCCGAATACTATCAACTTTGAATATTGACTCAATATCGACGACTCAACTCAATATTGATTCAATATTAAATAATTTCGGTATTGAATCGATTGTCTATTGAATCAATACAGTTATTTTAATTATATTAAGAAGAAAATCGTTATATTCCTTTAATACTGAAGAAAGAAACTCTAAATAACTCAACTCCGAATAGTATCGGAGTTGAATTATCTCGAGTCAAGTAAAATTGACTCAACTTTCAGTATTGACTCGATTTTACTTCCTATCAAATTAATACTATTTTAAAATCAATATCAGTTATGGAATATTGGTTTTAAACCAATATCAACAGGATTAAACATTGATTTTAAATCAATATCACCAGTCACTCGACTTCAAGCCAATATCCGAATACCGATTTCAATAATCGTAAACCGAAAACAAAATTGAATTAACCGTGATTTCGTCGTCGAACGAAACGTAGCGTGGCTAATTCGCAATCAATCTTGAGGGTAAAAGCGGCGACTCGTCGCGCCGTCACCGCGCGAGTTTTTCGTTTTCCGATCGCGGATTTCTCCCTCGAGCGGCGGCGCTGTCTCGCATGGACTGCTGAATCGTTACGGCGGATTTCCCGCGCGCGGCGCCCGCCCGCTCTTCTGTCATTTCTTTTCCGCGTTTGCGTCAACGGCGGTTTTCATCGAACGAAACGTCCGACTTTCCAAAGTCATCAATGCAAATCTCCGTCTTGCAGCGTCCGCGAAAAAAAAGGCCACTTTCAGAAATCCGCGTCCGCGACAAAAAGCCCGGCACTCCGAGTGTGGCGAATTCATTGACGCAACGAGCGCCGTTACGAGCGCATCGAGCTCGGGAGATTCGGGCTTTTTGGGAGTGGAAGGATTTTTCTTACACTGTTAAAAATTTCGGAAGTCCAATTACGGTACATGCACCTTAAAATCGAATTAAGGTACAAGTACCTTAAAACT
>JABFPB010001121.1:0-27748 GCA_022817645.1 Ceratoteleas bidentatus | reverse complement strand
ATTTAACCGACTAAAGCATTTGGTTGACAAGTAAACTTGAATAATTTTATCTGAATAAAAAATTTAGATAGTTTAGTATTTTGATTGTTATAATTAAAAACTTAAACATTTTCTGTAAAATTCAATTTATTTAACAATTCTTAAATAAATTATTTAATAATTTATTTATTTAATTTTTTCTCTAAAAAATAAATTATTAAATAAATTGTTTTAAACACATTATTTATTTAACCCATCAAATCTTTATTTGAATCAAATGGTAATTTTATTAGCTCCCTATTCAAATTCGACATTTATTTGAATCAAATAATCTGTTCTCTGAGTGCACTATTTTTCCTTAAGGGAAGACACAGTATCTTTCCCCTTGCACTACTTGCATCCAAACCATCGATCCATTCTGCGAAATGCACGTGTCTAGACTCTTTCTCCTGGAAAGCAAAGACTTCGCGTGCACTGAACTTTGCGTTTGCCTGAACCGCGATTTAGGCGGCAGATTTGTCGCGTTCGGCGACGGTGTTCGCATGAATTCCATCAATGACTAATGCGCGTGCTGCCGCGCTACAAGTGCCATCGGAATAGGCGAGTTGGGCCGCCTGGTGGGAGATTGTTTGTTCGTTCGGATGGATCCACGGATACGTCATCCCCGCGGCCTGATAACTCGCTGGACGTATTTTAATACCGTACGCCACGCGGAACAGCTGGCTGTCAGTCCGAGTTAGTGCGCCGCGTTTCACGTATCACCCGGACCAAGTTACGAACCAACACGCTTCATGTCACCTCAAAAACTCAAGGTATGCCGGGTTACGTGCTTTTTATTTTTTAGAATTATTCGTCATTTTGCACGGTTATCCGACGGTGGTGAAATAAAAGAAAAAATGAAATATTTTTTATTTAAAAAAATTATTTAGTTGAAAAGTTGGCAGAGAAATGGGGAAGGTAAAGGTCCCAATTAGGGACCATTTTTCTTATTGGGACATTATCTCCATTGTAGTACATTTCCAATGTTTAAAGTATGGGGTAAATTTAAATTAAAAAAGTGAAATTTTCTGTGATTAAAAGTGGTCAATAATTATCTTCTTTAGGTATTTAGATTTTTTTCGAATCCAATTCGTGAAGAATATCTTGATTGCAGACAGTTTTGGTGCCTTTTCTAACAAAGTGATTTAAAATATTCTAATTCTTGCTATTTTCTAAACTATTTCCTTATTTTGTCTATTCTATTTCTCTGTCTTCTTTTTCGATCAAATTCTAAACTAATTTTTCTTCTTCTCTATTCTTTTCTTTTATAATTCTGGTTTTGAAGTTCAATTACGATTCAAAGGTGAAACTTTTATAATAATTCTATAAAAATGAAGGAGGGTCCGATGTCTTCGATGTTTAGGACCTCTTTATAGTTTCTGTAACAATAAGAAAATGAAGTCGCCGACAAATTAATCCAGGACTCCTTTTCACGGAAGCCGAGGAAGAACTGTTGGCTGCGCGCGCTTCCAATTTTAGACGCCGCGATCCTCACTTAATAATTGATTTATCATTTGAACTTTGTTTGCGAAACTTTAGTCTTCAATGACACGCGACGAGCCGCGTTACTTTTGTCCTGAAAAAATCGTCGCAAAACTTAGCCCCCCTCTTAACAAATTAAATGCAACCGTACAATCTAAATATCCCCAATAACTATTATCGTAAATTTGCATTTCTTTTATTTTATGGAAAATCATTCAAAGAAAATATGGCACCAATAATTGGCAATCTAGAACAATCTTGAGAATTCTGAATTTTATTTTATAAATCTGAAAATTATCAGGACCTATCTTAATTAGACTGTAACTTGATTATAAATCAAATTTTATCAAACCGAATTTGAGAATTTGTTTCATTTTGATAATGGAACAAATTCTCTTGTCATTCCCAGTAGGAAATCCAGATTTAGGTGAATCGAAATTTTGTTTCGTTGAGTTTCTTCATATCCAAAAAGTTCCATTTAGACATTCCGCCCAATAATCGTATGTCACATTTCAAAGAAGACGATTGGTGTCAATATTTTCGTAAATTTGAATATTATCTGTTATTATCGCGCGACATAATGCCGCATAGCTCGTGATAATTTAATCAACGCTGCATAGAAATGCAGTGACACGACGAATTCCCGGGGCCGAGCCCGGCTGACGCTGTTCCCGTCGTTCCACTGGAACCTTCGGAACGCCGATTCGCACGTTTCACGCGTTTGGAGGATTCGTCTGCAATATTTGTTCCGGGGGGATGGAAATGGAAAATGTGTTGAGATACTGTATATTTAGGAAAGGAACAATTATTTCACACTTTTATTTCAACCCTTGCCAAATTGAAAAACATAAGTCTTACGTAAACAATATAAAAAGACTGTCTGATTAGTTTCAAATTTCATTAAATAAATTGAAAATCAAGTGATAATATGGCCATTAGGTTTGGAAAAGTTTTATAACTCTTTTGTTGATAGAGACTGGGGATAGGAATAATATATTCGAGTTTTTGGAATCCATTTACGGCTTATCTTGGAACATTAGAAAACTTTTAATTCTTGGTTATTGTTTGCCAACATATAGATGAAAAATAAATTTATTATTTGTTTTGAAAAACAAAAACAATAGTAAATATTTTAATTTGATTAATTAAAATTTCGAAGGACTTCGATATTTTAATTTATCAAATATCGAAGTTCAATGTTGGAAAACTTTAACATATCCTTTGCAATTCCTATTTTCCTGAAGAAACATTCGTTTATTTTATACATTCAAATTTAAATTCTCACGGAATACTGAATCCACAAATAAAAAAAATCCTCTTTCATTTTTTTTATTTAAAAAATTGTTTTTTAATTTAATTTTTTTTAATTATTTTATTTTAATTAAAGCAAATGAATTTTTTAGTTTCATGAACCTTGAAAAATTACATTTCTGTATTCCAACGGGCGAAATAAGTCGGACGGTTACGTCTACCTCTAATCTTATCGGAAATCCACAAATTGACTGATTTTGTAAAGCGGATTACAGTTTTACATAATTTTGCTTGAGAAACTGCAGGATATTCACTTTTCCGATCTTTTCCCGATTCGAATTTTTGCGTTTGGCTAAAAGGAAAGGGTTCAATCGTGGGGTATTTGCAAAATTCAATCAATTTCGCAAATAACTTAGGTGTCCGAAACTATTTATTTTGTCAAAGAACACTCAAATTATCGCATGAGAATTTGTTTGATTTCGATCGGAATCCATGGTGGCAAATATCTCGCCAATGAAAGACACAATAACAGAAGAGCAAATGAAGATTAAAGCGACATCTTATCGATAAAATATTTAATCTGATTACAAGTTGCCATTCTGCCAGCGTCCGACTTTATGCTCCAACGTTTCCACTGCCTATTACTTTGTCGATTTATTGTTAATTTTCATTGACAAAGTCTAAAATCAATTTAGTGGGGTCACTAAACTTTTTGGTTAAGTCTGATAACGAGAAACATTCCTGAAATATTTGGGGGTGTTTTTCTTATATAAATTATTTCACGTGCAGAGATTGAATTTTCATTGACCTTTGTAAGTAAATATATGTAAGTAAATAGTGAGAGTTAATACGTATGTGAGATAGCGGAAACTTTCAGTCGGTGATAATGACCCATTAATTAGTATCAATATAATATCTGTAAGGAAAGATGATTCTTTAAAAATTGTTTGAATTTGATCATCTAGAAGAAAATTCAAATCAGTGTTAAATGTTTTGAGTTAATGAAGCTGTTGGTTGTTCAATAATCTGTCATTAAAATATTAATTGTACAAATATTAATTATGTAATGTTCTTTTAATTAAGTGGTTCTTTGAATTATTATGAATTAGCTGCGTAGACATTTAACTGTCCTCAATCTTTTTCTGACAAGTTTTTTAACCTTCTATTTCCAGTTCTAAATAATTTCTTGAATGGAAAATCGTGGAAGTATTTTGTATGTAAATTGAAGTATATATTTGATAACGAGCAGTTTCACGTTTTACTCAGAGTGAAACACTTTATTTGTTATCTAATTTTGAGTACAATCAAGCTAAATAACTTTTAGTTGTCTGATTAAAGCATTTTTCCCAGCGAAAATAGATACAATCTGCCTCGCAACATTTTTGCATTCAGTCACTTCAAAGTCACTTTCATAACATGAATCATGCCACTCGAATAATTCATACTCTAAAAAGCAATATTTCGGAACGAAAAATGTTTTTATAGAACATTGCCCCATTCGAACCACATTTTAATTTGCAATAAAACAATGGCTTTTTCATGCTATTTTCGTAAAATATTACAGGATTCTTAGAGGAATATTAACAGATTCCTAGAGGAATATTAATGCGTTCCTAGAAGCATTTTGAAAATATCCTTTTAAGAAATTCTTAATAAATACATTTATTATAATTAGTACTGCATTTTTATAAATCTTATCTTGTTATCTGTTAATCAAATAAAATTTTAGAATTAAATTCGAGTGTTTAGGATCATCGTTTTTATTTACCTACTTTTAAATCATATCAGTGCCAGTATTCGAAGGAAGCAGTCATTTCGTAAAGTGTACAATTTGTCAGTGTAGTGTGCAATTTGTCATCAAACTGGACTAATTCAAATTTGCGACCTTATTTAGTTGGTAATTATTTTTGCAAAAAAACTCAGTTAATTTTTATAATTAATGAATTAATTAATTATAATTAATCAATCAAATTTTTAGATTTTTTGCAATGGAGGACCACAACTTTGAAATGCCCAGTGAAAAGGTAAAACGTAAAACGTGAAAGTATTGTGATTCGGATTTTATAATAATGTATTAATTGCTGTTTTCGGCGGAATTCGAAATACCCCATTGATTCAAAATGAACTGTTTTAGCCATTTGTATTTCACGTCCCCAAAAATTAACCTTTCCTCCCAAGTTACATTAACTCTTTCCTTTCAATTGGGATCTAAGACATTTCAATATGACATCTGACTTTCGGAATCAAAGAAACTTCATAATGGGACAAAAAAATCATTTTTTAACATTTCTCATTATAATGAAGATTAATAAGAAACGCAATTTGAATTACACTTGTTTATATAAAACAATTGTTAAGTTTTGTTCAGATTTTGGCATTTAACAACGGTAGACACAAAAAGTGGCGATAGGCGGCGCTATTAGCGGAAAATAGGGTAAACCAAACGCACTAACTTTTTGTCTCTTCAAGACGAAGCTATGAATTACTTATTAATGCTTCGTCGTTCTATATTCAGTAGATCAGAATAAACATGCCGATAAGACAATCAGCACTATTGTTTAACAGAATGTAGATTTAGATCCCCGTTTAAAATATTGTAATGAAATCTCCATCTAGAATTCCGTATAGAATCTCCAGATGGATGAAAATTTGAAAAATTTAGAACATTTGGAAATCTTTGGAAAGATTTGTAAAACATTTTTCGAGATATAATTTCCGACCCGATTTCAATCGGCGTGGAATCGGGTCGAATATTTTAAACTGGGAACAGTCTTCTCTGTGAAAAATTCCACTGTTGTAAATAACTTTAAAAACTACGTTGGAAACACCGGTGAGATTTGTGATAAGTGAAAACATTCAACATTGTTTTCACCGTAGTTTACAACGTGGTTTTGACCGTTGTTTACAACGTGATTTTTTTCCATTATTTACAAACGTTGGAATTTTTCACGTAAAAGTTCATTTTTGTGTATTTGAACAAAAAACTATTTCTTCCCCTTGTGTGATTGATCGCAAAGTGCATCTGAGATCCGCGTCATTAGCGATATCCCACAAAAGGCAAAGCAACCAAAACAATGCCGAATCGGGTCGCGTCACAAAGGTCGACGTTTCCGCCATAAATCTGGACACGCGCACGCTTTATCCCGCGTCACTATTTAATCTGATTGCCCGCGTAAAAATGCCAGTTTCCCCTGGCATTTTTAAGATTTTCAGCGCGCCAATTTCCCTAGTAGAAAATATTATGTGGCAAACCACATCAGATATGTGGGCCTTATCAGGATTTGATGTGGCAAACATCATCAGAGGATACCTGATAAAAAGCATATAAGGTTCCAAAGAGGTATCCTGATAAGGTATTGAGTCGAATGTAACGGTTGGCATCGGTAAGGCCCTGATGTGGCACGCCCCTTAAGTGGCACGCCACATCAGGGCCTCATCAGGCAAACTGATCATGCCCTGATCAGGTCATTTTGGTGTGGTTAAGATGTGGCAACCTGATCATGGCCTTATCAGGTTTTGATCTGGAAACCACATCATCTGATAAGGCTAACCTTATCAGGTCCTGATCAGGTTATGATAAGGCCAGCCACATCAAAATTTGGTAATAAGATAGGCATATCGCGATGACTCATTTATAAAATGTTCCAAAAGCTCTGGGACAAGTCATTCAACTGCAAACTGAGCATCGAGGGTTCAATTCTCGTCTCAGCTATTGTATTTGATCAGGTTTCCTTATCATATCCACATCGACTCCTACTAATATTTACTAGGGTTACGCTCCTTTTTTTTTTTTTTTTTTTTTTCAAATTGGCACTTTGAATTCCGCAGCTGAAGAAGACCGCGCTGATACAATGCGTATCCCGTTTCAGCGGGTTTGCTATTTTCTTCCGCTTCGGCATCGTGACGCATCGAATTATCGTATTTCCGAGATACGTTGACCCAGAGCCGCGCGAGAAAAGCCGGCGTCGCTGTTGCGGCTGCGAATCGTCGTCTCTGGAACAAAGACAACATAACTATCTATTACGTCGTTACGGTGACACCGGAGAAAAACGCGCGCGGCTTTGTTCGAGAAAAGTCGCACTTGCGTCGTCTTTCGGGCGCTCTTAAGGACGACAGGGTCGCGGCCAATTTGCGGTCCCCGAAATGCAGTGTCATGGAGCGTTTCACGCTTTATAGTGACAAGTAAAAGTACCGGGACGATTTTCTTACGGACGCGATAAGTATCTTTATTTGTGGAATTGATTTTGGGGCGTTACATCCATTTGCACCTTGAAAGCTTTCTAACCCTTCTTGGCCCAGTTAATGGTTTTTTATGAGAAAAACGTGAATTTGCTGTTTTTCAGAATGGACATTTACGGTTATTGGGGAGAAACAGTTTTTAGATTTTATGAATTTCGTTTAACTTTTTTAAAGTAGGAAAATATAAAATATTGGGCTTTTTAAAAATTGCAAAGATAATGATAAAAATTGTAACAATTTTTCGACTATACTTGCCTTTTTTGTATTTAACTTTCATTTTCTGAAACTGACAAAAATAGCCTGCTTGAGAAAATGTTTATTAGTAAGGCGTGCATGTTATCGTTTAAGAGAAATGGTTACTTTAAACTAAAGCTCGATTTTTTTTTAATATTACTTGTCTATACCATAATAAGTTTTTCCATTCTATTTAACAATGTTTCTTTTGTTCCTTCGCTTAAAAGATAAAAGAATCGAAGGATTTTTCCCGCCTTTTTCTGCATCGCCAATTTTTTACATTTCCCAAATATTTTACTTCAGATACCAAATCCAGTCATTCCGTATACCACAAAATAACTTGAACAAAGTAGTTGTAATAAAGACAATGCGCATTAAAAATGATATATAAATAACAAAAGTCAGTGTCGCGACTTGATCTGACCAACACGTTATTTGCCGAAGAAAAATATGGGAGGAGGAATTCGACCTCCATTTCTCATCGTCAATTGCATTTCATTAAAGTTTCTCTGTCAACTCGACTTAGATTATCTTCGCGCCGAAACGTGCAAATTTGTTGAAACAAGTCATTAAAACGACCAAGCTTCGCCTAATAAGAGCAAAAATACCGTTGAGCTTGTTTACATAATGCAGTGGGATAATGTGAAAATCGGTTTCACGTGCAAGGTCGCGTCGTAAAAGTCCATGGCTTCACACTTTTCCAAGTTTCTGTCTCATTTAAAATGTCTTATTTAAAACGAAATCTCGTGAAATTCATGCAACTTTATAAAGTACCAAAATCTGTGAAAACAAATCTCCCATAAGAATCGACTTTTTCCATTCACGTCGTGCAAAGGATTGACAAAATTTTAAAATTAAATTGTTTAAATTTTATGTAAATTTAATAATTATTTTAAATAATTTTAAAGTAATAATTATTAATAATTTTAAATTAAATTAAAAAATGTAAATAATCTACATTTTCAATTTGCTCCTTTTCATTCTACAATATCAAAATCTGTTTTTGTTTCTGAATTGTAATATCGAATGGAATTGAAACAATATAGAAAATCCTTTTATGCTAAGAAGATTCCGCTCATAGTAAGAATATTCCACTTACAAAAAGAATATTCCTCTAATTATAAGACTAATCTTCTATTTATCAGATTTGTGGCATCCCGGCTTGTAATATGAGAAAAATGTTGCCGTAAAACAAAAACAAAACATTGTACCGAAACTACACAGCAAACGGTACAAGTATGTAAACATAAGTAAAGCGAAAAGATAAACACATATTGTTTCGCATTACATACTTCCAATGTTTACACGTGTCCGTCCTTCACAGTGTAGTTCCGCTGCTGTTTTTATTTCCGACCCAACACATGACTTGGTGAGACCATATCTTTGCGCCAAGTTTGCGTAACGCTACACTTATTTCCTCGACAAAAATCGCCGAAAAAGCCAGGAGTCTGAAACTCACGAAAAATAGTGCCATTTCCTTTTTGTCCTTTACTAACATATGCTATTTCGACTAGAAAGTATCGACTTCATCTCTGATTTGAACTTAAAAACGAAGTATTTTTTAAGATCAATACATTTCAATATGCTTATTATCTACATATTTGTATAGATTACATATAAACGTTGACTAACGTCAAATTTCGATGAAAAAAAGGTTCCACAATCAGGAATCGATCTCGAGCCTTCGAGTTCTAAGTCCAGTATCTTAACCTCTCAACAACTTTTGAACTACCGTATTGGAAATATAAGATATCGAAAATATCTTATATTTCCAACAGAGAGGATAAGGTACTGATCTTAGAACTCGAAGACTCGAGATCGATTCCTGATTGTGGAAGTTTTTTTTCGCCGAAATTTTAAGCTGAATTAACGTTCGTACAACATAATCGTATCGATCTCAATAAAAATGTGTAATCTTTTGAATACGTATTAATACGATTTTTTTGTTTTTATAGTTGCTTTTTTTAGTTTTAACCCCTCATTTTCACCATTTTAGCTGTTTTGAACTATTTCACAGGAAAGCTCGTTTTCTACTTAGCAACTTGATCCCCGACGCATTCAATTTACTCGTCATTTGTCAATGACATTGGGCGTGCGGTGATTGGCTCGCGTCCAACGTGAAATTCAATTAGCAGAAAAACTCACGGGTGTTACTGCATTGTCGTACAGCAAACGGCAACGAGCCGTCAAATCGTCAAATGAGCCAAAATCTGTCCGAAAGGCGCAGAAATGACGCGCGAAGCGTCGATTGGACGATGTTTTTGCATTTTACCCACTGATCGATTTTAACCTAGTTCGGCGCGTTTTACAACTTTTACAATTTATTTACCGACGACGTCGTAAAATCATTGCATCCGCGATACCGCGGGCAATAAATGACATCATATACTTTAGTACAAATTACTTTTTAATCCCGAGCAGTTGGATGCGGTTTTATCTACTTTGTTACAATTACGTCCAATTAAGATACGTTACCAAGCGCCGCCGAGCGTAACGAAATTCACGATCGTAATTATGCTTTGCCAACGTGCCAGTTGTCGCTGTGCTTCGAGGATAAGCACGCGACAATGGCAAACTTTTGCACGTTTTTGTTCGTGACTCGTATCTATAGATCCTGCAGTGTTAAGGTGACGCGCGCAAAGAGTAAGTTTGAATTGGCCGTTTGCCGCCAAAAGTGATTTTGCCGAGTTCAAATTGATTGGGTGATAAGATGCTTGTAAAGGCCAATGCGATAATGGTTCAATTTTTAAATTACGTTTCGCCTTAAATCAGACTAACAGTCTTTATAAATTATGCTTTTTTTAAATCGTTTCGAAAACGAATCTTTCATTAAAAACTTGATTTTCAACTGACGTCATTTGAAGTCATTTCTTGAAAATTAGGCCTAATTTTTTTACAATTTCGGAAAGCTTATAATTCAAAGAATTCATTTTGTTTAAAATAAACAAATGGTTTAACAGTTGACTTTTTGCTATCTTTAAAACACTTCATTTTCGTAGAAATATGTGCGATGAGATAACCTAAAAATGAGAACTGTAAAAAATCGAAACCACCCCCAGATTACAATTAACTTTCCATTGTCCGATTCGGCGAAATCCGGGAAAACGGCGAAATCGTCGTTTTCCCCAACAAGACAATAACATTCGTCAGTCTAAGCCGGAGATCCGCGGGTACGCGGCTCCGATCCAGATGCATTCGTCAAGCTGGCGGCGATAAAAAGGCGAGTCGTATTGTTCGCTGGCGGTTAAGTATCGCGTGCTCCATTTGCGTATGTCCCGCGCGCCGGCGGCGTGCACGCTTTGTCCCCTTTCAGCATTGTCTTTGATCCGACGAGTGCGCGCGCCGCCATTCGAGTTCGCTAAACCTCGATTGTATCCGATAGTATAATCTGTCGAAGCCTGAAAAAATATCGACTCCAATTCGCGCAGTTATGCCGTGTAAACAAACGAGTTTGGTCGTAATGTCAGTGCAACAATGTACTTACAAATTAACTCTTCAGTGTCTACCTGAAATTGAAGTAATGATTAAAAGAGAGAATAAAGTTTGGCAAAGATTCGTCCAGTTTTGATCAATGAAATATGTCGTTTCAGTTAAATATAGTAGTAAACATTGGATTAGAGTGAAATTCCTGGAAATGTCTTTTCGATGGAAATAGGTTATTTCTAAATGAAAGCAAGAGTATTTTTAACTATTTCGCAAAAAGATTTTGCTCTGGTCAAAAATAAAGTTTGAAATTGATTTCGAATGAATGAAAAGCAATGAATTCGAAATCATTCTTCTTCAGTCAAGATCTTTTTCACGGAAAAGGAATGATAATTTGAATTCTAAATCTATTTCTGCGAGACATTTTTCCGGATAAAAATACATTCCTTTTCCCCAATTGTTCACCTCACAAAAATAGTAAATTATTACAAAAATTCTAACTGAAAATGTAAAAAACCGTTACTTTTTTAAATGCTTCGTAATATCACTGGTTTTGTTACTAATCGTTAGGAAAGATGGTGTAATGCAGATAAAGTCAGAAATAGTTGATAGCGGTATGAAAACAATCGATCGTTTCGGAGGTTTAGCGAACTCCAGTCGCTATGGCGAATCGCACGTGTGTGCAGCGCCGTAAATGCATGCGTGCTTTGTGCCGCATTTAATCGCGCCTCCGCGCTCCATTGCCCAAAGTGGGAGGGAGGCGTGCGCGCGCCACGCAGACCGATCCGCGTCGTGCGAACCGTTCGGCACAAAAGAAGGCAATTAATTTGCTCGCTTTTGTCGAAAGAGATAGCGTGTGAGCGCGCGGGGCACTACTGCAAATATTGAGCTAAATTAGAAAAGGAGAGATATAAGTATTGATGTGCCGGATTGAGCTTTAAAGTAGTTGGGTCGTCGCAGACGCTAGTCAAAACAAAGACTAATCAAATCAGCAACCGTTGATGTGAAAAATGTAAATAAAAAGCGAAAAGTTGCCAAAAAGATCTCAAAATAGATTAATCTTTATTTATTCTTATGAACTATCTTCTATAAAAAAAAAAAAAAATTTAATGTACGACATAACCAAAATTACACGTTTTCGGACCCGAAAACGTTGCCTTTACATGTGATAGATTTTATTTGATATTTCAAAGAACTTTTAAGGTTTTTTCGAAGTTTTCTTATGTGCCAAAACATAAGAGCTTGTGTTAAAAGTTTTATTTTCAAAATTAACTATTTCAAATTTTAATCCGATGAGGGTATGCTTTAAGCTTAATAATATACTTAGAAACACTTATTTCTATTAAAATATATATGTTTTAAGAAAAAAAATCAACTAATTTTATCTAAAAATTTTGTTTCGGAATATAATTGATATTACTGAAGTATTATTTATTATTGAGGGAATATTCTTAGAATTTTATATTATGAATTTTAAAAATTGGTATAGAAGGTTGGAATGGCATACAATTTGTATCTTATGTAATGAATATTGAATTATTTCTGCATATATTTGAATGCTTTTTAATAAGCATTAATATGAATTTTATATTCCATTTTATTATACGTCTAATAAATCTTTCTTATAATCACTCGTTGTCACGGAAAGATTAGAATTAAACAACTTTTTTGTCTTGTATCTAGCATAATCCGATATAAACTAAGAAAACGTACTTATCATTGTTAGTTTATTATCTGTACAATATGCAATTGCTTTTTTAATAATTTAAAAGCTTATTTCTCAGATGTTCTTTAAATTCCCCATTATTTCATTTGATTTTCACTTTTTAAATAATGAAAATATGTCAAATTAATAGCCTTATATCTATTGTCATTTTACTGAGATAAGGATGAACGATCGTCATAAATGATTTGCAAAGGTAGTTCGCTCTAAGATAAACTACACTTTTCACGTTCGATAAAATTTCAAAGAAATTTGCTCGATTATTAAAAGGTGATTCTTCTCCACTTCTTCCAATGTATTTAACCCTTTGACTAAATTTACCCACTGTAGTGAACGCAACTGAAAACACTTATATAATAAAGAAATGAATTAAAAAGTTCATATCTCTTCATGTAAACCTATTAAATTTTTACTTTAGAATATACAAATTAAGTTTCTTATTTCCTATGGCAATTGTAAACAATCAGCTTTTTGCAAGAACAAAAATACGAAAAATCGTAACCAAAAATTAAAAAATAATAAAAATCATCTTAGTGAATTCGTCCCAACTCAAACCTGTGTAAAATAATTTAAAGACACAATTTAAACTCTCTGCAAACACGAATCATGGGTTTCGCGTAACGAAAAATCTATAATTAGAGCGTTACTCATTTTTATACAGTTCACTTTGTGTTTCTTTTAAAACGTGGTCTCTGGCCTGACCTTGCTCGTGTTTGTCATTTCCCTGTGTAATTTTTTCTCATTTTTCAAGCCCGTTTCGTACAACAAAACCTTTTTGTAGTCGATCTCAACAAAGTCGACGAGAAACAGTATTGCCAGCAAATACGTTTTTTCGTTATTTTCAACTTGTTTATATTTTGTTTGTACCTAACAAAACAACTTAGAGAGGGAACAGTTTGAATTATTTGATAATGAGTTGACAAACATTTATTTTATATCTTATAACAAATAAATGATTTATTAACTGAATGGCAGATTTAAAATAATTTAACATCGTCGCTAATTACGAAGGAGGCGTCACTCAGACGCCAAAAAACAAAGATACCAGGTTCGATGTTTGATTGTGGAACTGATGGAATTGATTTTCTATTAATTGATTCAAAATAAAGGCAATTAATCAAATGTTTCAGTTTAACTTAAAATAGGTCATTTTAGCTCGAATATAATATATTATAAAATAGTTCGTAGACTGAAGAAGAGTTCTTGGTAATTCAAGAAAAAATTAACATTATCTCTGAGGTTGCAAAATATTTTGTAACTCGGTATTATTATAAATTATTTATAATCATAAATATAACGTTCTTTGGATGATTGGAGGTTCTACTTAACGTAGTAGTTTTTATACAAGTAATGAAACTTATGTAAGCAATTCGCTCAGATAAGGCAAAAAATGCATCTTGGGACATATTACAACATTATTTCAGTCATGAACAGTGATTTACATTAATGTTTAATGAGTCACGAACATGAAGCCTTTCTCTACTTATAAAAATGAGTTTTTGATGAAAAATCTGTGTATTGGAAATGGAAACCAAATTCAATCGACTTAAAAGCAATTCGTGCATTCATTTTTACGTTGCTTTCAACTTGTTCTCGATTATTCAGATGCTGTTCGACTAAAATGTATAACGCTGTATTTTTATTTGAATGGTTTCAATTAAATGGAAATTCAACGATAAAATAGGCTCTCATGATTTGTTTGAAATTGAATTGAAACAGTTATGAAAAAAAAAGTTTCAGCCGGGAGTGGCAATCCTTAGTAACAAATATACTTTCAATTCCACTTGCATATTTTCATAATTACTCAATAAAAACCTTTTAACTTGAGGACATTCTAAGTTATAACTCTCGCACTTCATCTTTTCTAATACTCAGCACCTGTGATCGATAGGAATAGAACATTAGAAATATCAAATCTGTCCAATCGTTTTATATTCCAACATAGAAGTTGATGACATTCCGATGATATCAAAAAAGCCTCAATGTTCAATAAAGAACATTAGGCCAATACCTAATGTTCAGACTACCCAAGAAAACCTCCACAAGTCTTTTTCAAAATGATGGTTTTTCTCGATCAATCTCAACTTTGGGGTTCTTTATCAGGCAATATGAAATATGGGCGTTTTCTTTGGCAATTTTAACATTGGGGTTCTTCAATGTGCAAACCTTTGATATTTTCAATACGACAGTTACAGTCAAACATCGACTTGGTCGAGTGATCAAGGTACTTGACTTAGAACTCCGAGGACCTAAGATAACATCGAGTACTAATAGTGGATATTTTCTTGGACGTTTATTTCGTTTAAGCGTAACTTATATGAGAAATCGGTGGCAAAATCTCGCCTTGAACGTATACCTCGCACATAAAAATGAGTCGTGTTGAACCCAGTAGCCGAGTATTAAATCCAACTAAATTCAACAAAGTCCAATTCGAATATTGTGCTCAAGCTGTGCTTGTGTCCATTTTACAATTTGATTTAAAATGTACAAATTGGTTTAAATTGGAATCTGTCGCTAACCAAAATGGCTGCAGAAGTGAATTGGATTAAAATGAATTGGAATAAACCCCATCATTCTAAAGTTTACATCATACTTCCTCATTATGCTGCACAATTTGTGTAAATTATTTATATAATTGATTTACAGAATATTTACATACAATCTATGTCAATCGGAATTTGTTAAATACTGAAAGTCCGATTTTATTATAGAGCTATTTGCATATATATATATATATATCTAAATTTTATGTAAATTTTATGTAAATAATTTATAAAAATGATTTACATAAAATATGCAGCACAATGAGGAAGTACATTAACGTAAACCTCATATAAAATCATTTACATAATTCTTTACATAACATTTATATACAATCTATATAATACTGGCTATCAGGGATTATAAACAGTGTTCTACTGCACACAATTAAGCCTATAAGAGAATTTAGTAAATTTACAAACAAAATTTATTCAGAAATATTGCAAAATTTTTCTTTTTAAACTACTCGTATCAGGTATTTATTGCTAATCCTTGCATTTCCCCTACCAAGGATGGAATGAGGAGCTTGCGCGAACACTGTGTCGGACGGAATGAAGAGGTTCCACTGTATTTCATTACAAAAGACATTTTTATAGGAAATTATCTTCGTTTAAATGCGAATGGATAAACATTTTCGCAGTATAACGTGATTCGATTTAAGAAAACTATTTCTCCCTATTTGTCACCATTCAAAATTTCACAATTTATGATGTTGTTACCTAATTCCAAAATCCAAAGTCTTGTTCCATTACACAAACCTTCACTGATACTCAAATTTCAATTCGTTTCATTATATTTCTATATATTTTAATATGTTTTAATACCCAACAAACGAAAACCATTAGAGACCAGTAAGTTTACCGAAAAATGAATGAAGTTTTTGTTAATTTTACAATTGGATGTTAATACATTTTATCGGTCAATGCCACTTAACCTCAAATTCGTCTTAAGCGTATTTTTTTCAAATCTATCCTTTATAACCGATTCATACTTTTACGCATCAGTTACTTCAAACTTTCAATTGGTTTTGACCAATTCATCTTCGGACATTGAACCTCATTAAAAAGTGAGGTTAATCTGGAGAAGCCATTAGAAATTCCATTCCAACGATCATAAACCATTAAAATCATTAGAAAAATTCTACTGCTTTCAATCACCTCTTTGAAATGGTTTCTAATGGTTTTCGTTTGCTCGTACATTTCAATATATTTAATATATTTTTATATTTTAAAATAAATATATTTTTACATATATTTATATTTCAACAAAATATATTTTTATATATTTATTTTAAAATAAATATACTTTACTCGCCGCGACAGGGCGATCTCTTCGTGCCATGTGCTCGCTCCCGCGCACGCCCAGTCGCACCGTCGGTCGGTCACTCGAGTCTCGCAGCTCCACCGCGGCGCCAGCTCTGCCTCTCGCAGACGGACCGTCGCCGAACCTCTCCCCCCTCCTTTCTCTCTCCCCCCTCCTCCCATACAACGCTCCCGCGGTCGCCCGCTAAATGACGGCCGGACAGTGCGAAAAATGGCAGCGGACTACGACGAGCTCCCGCAGCGCAGTTAACGTCCGTGCCGTTCGCTTCCCGTGACCGCGTCGCGATCCGCGCAGCTCCCGCCGCAGCCTGGCCTTTGCACGATGTCGCGCGTGTCGCTCAACAAGTCGCAGTTGGGCCAGTACGGCTCGCGCCGAGTCCGCAAAATCAGCACGGTGCGTCCCGACACTACGATTTTCGGCGTCGCGGCGGCCCGTTTCGAAAGCAAACAAGGTCGCGAACCAAGCGACCCGCAGGCGGCGCTCCGCGCGCACGTCAACAGAATCAGCTGATCGCGAAAAGGGCCCGACGATGTTGGGGAAGGACTTGGGTGTCTGTTAGCCCGTTTCCTGTTAAAAGTGACAGTTACAGTCTTAAAAATATCCTATTAATGACAGGATATTCCTTTTATTATTTTCCTTTAAATGTCGTAAGAATCTTTTAAAATGAACGCGAATATTCCTTTGTTTTTAAAAACATTCTTTTGCTTTTAAAGGAATAATTTAAATTTTAAAGGAATCTTGTTACTATTAGGAATTTCTTTTAGGCATACATTGACTGGAAAATCCCTTTAAATTTTAAACCTGGCAAACTTTAAAGGATTGTTTTGAGAGTGTAGAAACGGATAAAAAAACCTGTCAGTATTTTTTATGGTTGTCTCGTAATAATCGTATAGAAACACAAATAGTTAAAAAAATTAACATTTTTTATAAAAAAACAAGACTTTTTCATAAAAGTCCTCTCGTAATGTATACACTGTAACCCTTTCTAGCCTATAATATGGTCAAAATGCTTTTATAACGCTAATTTTTAAAAAATTAACATAACAAGTATGTAGCCGTTTATATTCGTAAATTTGTTACTGTAAAAGCAGATTTATTCTGATGTGATGCTTGGCATGGAAATTGAAAACATGATTTATCTGGCTGTATTTGTAATTGCAATGTAATATCCGTATACAAACGAATACAAAATGTAGTACATTTTGTAGGTGTTTTGAAAAGTAAAGTTTTGAATATGAAAAATTTTGAATATGAAAAGTAATCATATATAAGATGTAAGAGAAACTTTTTGTCGAGTTTTAAATTTTGAGATATTTTTGAGAAAGTAGCTGGCTTAAAATTATCTTAGAAGAGAATAAACGTAATGGATTTTACAATTTCAAAGTAAGGTGCAGATAGTTCTAAGTAAATAAATTAATTTTATTTTATTGCTTTTTCTTATAAATAGGTTTCAACTTGATTTTTTTCCAGTTTAGTGGACAAATTTAAGTCAATGGGATAAAAATGACAGGCAATTCAAATCA
The DNA here is from genome assembly GCA_022817645.1 of Ceratoteleas bidentatus. NCBI lineage: Eukaryota > Metazoa > Arthropoda > Insecta > Hymenoptera > Scelionidae > Ceratoteleas > Ceratoteleas bidentatus. Next base: position 9,991 of record JABFPB010001121.1, on the reverse strand, counting down.
CATAAGTGCATCCTTTATTAATATAAAATATTGTTTCTGCTCAAATAATCCAACATTAGACTCGGATATACAAAAACTTATCCTAATTAAAAACAGCTATTGTCTTGTGATTTCCACATAGAATCAGATACAAATGATAACTTAAGAAGATATTTTTTATGTTGTTCAAACAAACAATGATTTCTCGTAAATTCGGCTTGTGATGAATTATTTGCAAATGTAGATAATGTTTAAAAAGATAAGTATAACTTTATAATGACGAATTATATTTTGCATAAATTTTGCATAAATGTGTGAGATTCCATTTGACTTGAGTTTCATTATATTTAGTAAATTGATTGCTGTAAATGTTGCGCAAATATTACAGTGTTTCTAATTGAGTTCTAATTAGTTTGTATTGCTAGCAAATGACTTTTATTTAAGAAACTGAACGTTATGGAAGGAAATTATGATTTTTTGTGGTTCAGCTGAGTTTTATTTCTTTGTATTTCTTATGTTGCAAATGTGATATCTCTATTTCATTGAAGAAATAGAAAGTGATTAAACTACGTATGAGTATAATTTCTTTCAATTACTTTTAATTTCCTTCCATAAAAAGTTAATTGAAAGTAATTGGTTGTAATTGGAGTACATGAGATTTTTATCTTGTTTTTTATGGGGTAAATGAAAGAAATGTCAATTATAAGAATATGTTGGATGGTTGAGAGAAAATGATGGGGAATAATTTTCCAAAAATTGGGTGACTTTCATAGCGCTGATGAGAAAATAATGATTGATTTTTATTTCTAATACACACATCGGGCTTTCTATAATTTTTTTTAATGGAAAATCTGCAGTAGTGAAAAGTAGTTAAACTTTATTCAAGAATGTTGCAATTTATTGAAGAGTTCATGAATTTAAAGAAAAAGAAGACTGGGTGTATGATGAATAATTTTTTACTATTTTTTGGCAGATAGTATAACTGAAAAATACTATGAGTTACACTGCAATTCATTGTAACTTTTCAGGTTTGTTGTAGGATAAAGATAATTTTGGTGAATTGAAAAGCTTTCAAACTGGTTAGTTTTGTCAGTTTTATGAGTTAGAATGAAAAAATCAAGTGGAACCTGGTTGCAAAATTACTTAATATGTCATAGAATCAAAAAGTTTAGTATCTCGATATTATTTATCAAGCATTTTGATTGACACTTTTTTAACCAAAAAACAAAATTTAGTCTACCATCTGATAAGATTACCAGTAAAAATTACTATTTTCTACCCTTTATTTTCTTCAATTATTATTTTATTCTTGTGAAATTATAATAACAAACATTTCTTTTTGAGCTGTTCTTTTCTTATATCATTTTTCGTTTAATTTATTAAAGCAATTTTTAAACCTAGATTCTATCTCTTTCTACGTTACATAAAAGGTGCTTTTAAAAGTTTATACATTTATCAATTGACTGATAACCTCTGATTATTGTGCAATATTAAATTGAAATATGCAGTTTGCTACATTTAAAAAAATAAAAAATATCATATCTATTATTCTCTGCAACAATAAATATTTTTTAAATGATTCAAACTTAAGTTCTTAAATTCCAGTTTTCAACTGCAGTTTTCCTCTTTCATTTTACATTTCTTCTCCATTACAACAAATATAACTTTATCACATAATATAGTTAGAGATTCATTTATTTTTCTTTATCCACTTAATTTATTTGTTTATCTCTTCCAATAGACACTAAATAAAGAAATTATTATAATTTAAAAAAAACTCTCTTTTCTAAGTAATGAAAATTTTAATTATTGGCACTTATTAGATCGTTCTGGAAACAGATGAGACGCGTGAAACATTTATATTTATAACGATTTCCGAAGAAGCGAGAAAGTATTTTTATTCGGCGCGAGCAGGAATGCTGCTTGTTTCGCTCGGACGTAAAAATTGAATGAAACGCGCGGTTAATGACAGACTGCTGATTGCCGCGTTTTTCCTTGTTCGGTGACTCTGACAAATAGCCTTTATGACCAAACGACAGTGGTTTCATTGTTTGATTTTGATAGCGAGATGGATCGCGTTAATAACTGTCTCGACGTTGCAGCGCCTCGTATGTTGCAACGATTATTCTATACAAATATTGGAGCGGTTTCTTTCGGCCAAACGCGGACGAGTTTTAATCTAAACGTGACTCACTTCAGATTGCGAATAAATTGTCTTCACTCTGAGAAATTCAATTGTGCAGTTTTCGTGCATTCGCAGTTGACAACAGGAATTGAACGCTTTTCAATTTTTTTTTGATATCTCCATTTCTATTTTTACTCGCTCGAAGTATTTATGCGCATGCGCTCGAAAATATCGACTTTTTGTCCGAATTAACGATTTTCATGAATACTTGAATTTCTGGTTAATAAGCTAATGTAGCGTGAAGCTTTTGATCTGTTACACATTTGAAATAGTATCTGATATATTGTCGGAGGAATTGCTGCTTATGTAACTTTAATGATTCAACAATTGCAAACTGTTAATGAAGAAATACTCTGGTGAAAAATGGCACGAATTATCGAGTCTGTCAACAAGCAATTGTATATCGGTTACATTCTTTTCGTTATTGTTTTCTAGTTTAAAAATGTATACAGATCTGGTTTTGTATGGATTAAAGAAGGATATTTAAAAAACAATTGTTTCAAATGTCTCAAGTTTAGAGTTTCTAAATTGAGTTAAGACTTATTTATTAGAACTGAATCAAAATAAATTTAAAGATAAGTTAGATGATTATTTAAAAAGTATAATTTAAGAGTTATTAGGCAATTAAAGGTTTTTCTGTAGGAATAAAAATAGTGATATACTTACAGTAACAATTTTGCCTTCTACTAATCGCTTTTTCAAATGCAAAAACGGTGTTATCAGCTGTTTTGTGGTATTTTTTATAAAAAATGTTACTTAACTGATAAAATTAATTTTTCTTTACTGATCATGACCTATCATAATTGGAGTGACGATGCATACGAATTTCACTGCCAATTTGCAGTTTATTACACAATAACGTTTTGCATTATCTTAGAAACTTAGAATTGAGGATTCTCAATTCTTCACTTAATTTTTAAATATTTTATTTAAATATATTAATTAAAATATATTATTTAAACATTTTATTTTAATAACTTAAAAAAATTAACAATACAGAAATTCCATAAGTGATACCAATTATTTACATCATTTCTATTTTGTTATTTAACTTAATTTTACATTAAAACTTGAAAGAAAGTAAGTAAACCAACACAAAGAGTTGTTTTGATTGGAAACTGAATGTATTACCTTTATCTAAAAACAATGACGGGATTACGATACCAAGTACACGTGTTACTCGATGACTACTTCTTAGAACTAACATTCATAAACCAGTAATATATAGCCGTTTTTAAAAATGCCTCCTCATCGTTTTTGAATTGCCATATGAAATCTCCTATGATAATTTTTTCCATGAAATATAATGTATTTGTTCTCATCCCAGTACCAATTCAATCATAGGTAAATTCAGTAAGAAGCAGTTGATCAGATTGAATAATAATAAATATATAATTGAATTTAAATTTAAATAAATACGAATAATTGATTCTCAACAAGCAATTTTGGTTATCTTAGAAGTGACAAACAAGAGGTGTTGAGTTATGAACTGCTAAGTAAACAGGTATTGTACGAGGCCACTGACACTAATAAATGTACCTCCATTAATAAATTTATTGGTGTCATTGATCACGAGTATTGTATGAGGACAAAGACACTAACGTATATATATACACACTGATTGAAGGTTTGAGAGATCAAAACAAAGCATTGCGATTTTCACCAGCCATCTCTCAGTCGGCCTATTTTTGTGATTTCTGAACAAACTATTTCGTTCTTTTTTTTCATGTGAGGAAAAAACGAACAGAAAGATACAAATAGAAATGAATTAATATTAATAAAAAAAGACAATGAATTCCTCAGCTCAAAGATTCTGCATTCTTAATTTGTCAAGTCACTTAATTTTCATTTAATTTAAAGTTTTAACTAAAAAGTATTAATTAAAATAAAAAAAATTTTTTTTTAGTTAAATTTACTAGATAGTTGGATAAAATTGACTATAAATTAAACAATTTCTAGTGAAATACTGATTTGTAAATTTGTATCTCTAAAAAAATGTGTGCATAGCAATTCGTGCCTTACTCATAATTGCCATTGTTTTGCATTCTTTACAACTTCTGTTCCAATAAACATGCTTACTCAAAATCAGCTTCCCACATGTGACTCAATTTTCTCTGATAAATGACATTATAAAATGGTAGCAGCAGTTATCGGTGCAACTGGAAATTCATATTCCTCGTCCCAGTGATATTAGATAACGCAAACATTAATATTATCTGAGCAGACCCGTCCAATCGAGCGATGCATGCGAGTGCACAAAAACTCATTTAAATCACGTTTATGTAATTTGAGCGTCGACTGACAAGACGGAGCGAGAAGGATTCCGGGTATCAATTGATCTCAGCGGTTGTAGTACGGAACGCGTAATTGCATGCTGTCAATTGGATTTATCTTTTTTTGTCTGCGAAGAGTTATTGTCGGCGAAAAAGGGTCGACAATCATTTTCGTTGTAGTTCACAATGTGTTCTCGGGAAACAAAGCAAGCGAGTTGTTTTTTGCCATTTTTGCATATTTTTTTCTTTTTTTTTTGAAAACTTGGTAAAACGTAGGGTAATTATGTAAGGTTCAAGAATGCGCATTTTTATTGCGAATTCACAAAAGTGATACGTAAATCTTGTAACAATGTTCTAATGCCATTGGCAAAATAAATTATGCACGTAATGTCAAGGCAGAGAACCTTTCACCCGTTAGAAGAAAATGATGAGTGGGAAATGATACTGAATTATTAGAAGGATGAGGATATTTGCATCGCAGAGTAAACGAGAGTACATGAGAGTAAATGAGAGTAAATGAGAGTAAACGAGAGTAAATAAGAGTAAACGAGAGTAATTAAACTTTAAAAACTGACCAAACTAACTAACTTGAGATTCCAGTATTCCAGTTATGATCATTTTCAAAAACTAATTAAATTAACAATCTTAGCACTCTTTTAGGTGTGGAAAATATAAAAAAACATTTCGTTTACTCTCTTTTACTCCCATATTTTCCTCGTGTTTACTCTTATTTATTTACTTATTTATTAATTAATTAATTTATTTATTTATTCATTAATGTATGTATATATTTATTTATTTATTTATTTATTTATTTATTTATTCATTTATTTACTTATTTATTTCTTTGTTTATTTATTTATTTATTTATTTATTAACCATTTCCTTGTTGGAAAGCAATTGCAATTGTTTCGCACATTTTTGTTACGGATTGAGAATATTATGGACATTATTTTGCTTGTTTTGAAGCTTTTAATAAATGCAAATAAAGTAACTTGGCAATAAAAGCGATTTTTATTTTACAGTGATAAAAACTAACTGTAGAATTAATCACGTTAAAGCTACAAAATCACACATCTCACATTTTGTCCCAATTTAAGACAGTACGTGCAAGGTGAAAAAGTTAATGTTTAGCCTTGAAATAATTTGATTATATTTTGGATGGAACACTCAGAAATTTCGGAATCTTGAGAAACGAGTTTTAAGTAAACACTCGTAATTACTAAATAGAGACCTAATTTCTACAAAAAAGATAAATTACAAACTGATTATTTCTAATTACACATATACAAGAAAAAATAATTTTTCAAAAATTAAAAAAAATGGAAATTAAGAAATTAATAATTCAGTTCGATTGACTTAGCGAATCTTGGGCCATTCACACACTTTTTTCTCCAACCCGAATTGATATTCGGTATACAAATATTTGACAGAACAGAAAGGCCCTCTTTATCGCCTTCTATCATTATTTACAATCAAAATCGCAATGCCAATGGTTCTGTCACGTGTGCAAGCAGTAAATACAACAAGGTTTTTTCTCGTCACTACGTCAAGGTGAGCTGCTTGTTAATTCGTGGCAGGCGCCGCTATCAGGTCAATCTGTGCGAAGATTTGATTACGCTTAATTGATATTCAGGTTGGGATCGTCCTTTTCCGTTACAGATGTCAAAACAAATCCAAAAATTCTTCATTTCACAGAATTCTGCATTTATAACACTAATGTTTATTTCGATTATGAAATTGCTAGATCAATTTTGTGATTAGTATTGTGATTTTTTTTAACTTAATTATTCTATTTAAAGACATCAGGAATTAAAATGAAAATTAATAAATACATATAAAAAAAGTTAAAAAAAGTGTAAAAAGGGTAATAAAAATAAATAAAATTCTACCATACAAACTTTAAATTGACATAAATATTTCAAGTCCATACAAAATATCAATGTTTAAAAAGTGTTTACAATAATTTATTTCTAACAATTAATGTAAATGTAAAAACTAAATACAAAATGAAAATAATGAATCATCAAATTTGTACCGAAAGTCACCTAAGACCTAACACTGATAAAAATGTACGAAATCTACCTGCCTCCTGCAAGCCTGGTCTCTCCCCAAACTGGAGCCATAAATCTGAGGATTGGCAAACTAATTGAGTCATGATCGCCTTACTCGTCAAGTAACCTCATTTTTCTCGTCACATTTGTTCATTTTTTTGTCCCAGACACAATGTCATTCAGTGACTACAGTTTTCAGGTTATAACCGTTAAATAACCACAGACTCGATTATTTAAAACACAATAAGGTGACAATCGAAAATAATAAGTATCCATTTGTAATTTGCAGGAGAGCGAGTACTCGGTGGAGGAGCAGTCGAGGTTGACAGGCGACGCTGGAGTGGAGGAAGGTTCTCCAGAGGATGATCCGGAGTACCTCGGCGAGTACCCGCCGTCGCCCGACGGCGGGTACGGCTGGGTCGTGGTGTTCGCGTCGTTCATGTGCAACATGATCCTGGACGGCATTGCGTACACCTTTGGAGTCTTCCTGGGCGAGTTCGCGAGGCACTTTAATGCGGGCACCGGAACTACTGCCTGGGTTGGCTCACTTTTGTCCGGAATGTACCTCAGTGCCGGTAAAAACCTTTTTTATGTTAATATAATTATCATTGTGAAAAAATCAGATTTTTTTAAATAAAATAAATCGATTAATTAATTAATTAATTTATTTATTTTATTTATATAAATTTATTTATACAATTCACTCGCCAGAGGGCGCGAAACGGCGCCACTTCGTCTGCGCGATTTTCTTGCGAATCATTATTATGATTATTGTCGCCGGCAATTTCAGGTTGAAGAGGCGTCACGCCTAGAAATAAAATAGCATTTTGTAAAATGTTTTAAACATTGGCTCTGAGCCAAAACCTGATTTACGACGATTGTCTATGTATCGATGGGCAATTGAGTTCTAATATAGCATTTTATCAGATGGATCAACTGAAACAGACCAAAAGTTGGTTCGTTTGATTTTTTTCTGAAGTAGATCCAAGTTCATTTGATAATATAGAATAAACTAACATTTCTGCAGGATTTCATTTCATTAATAATTTAACTTTTTATTCTTTTTTAATTAATAATTTAATATTTTTCAGTTTTTGATGAAATACTATTCTATTTATTTTTTATAAATTAATTTTTTTAATAACAAATAAAATATTTTATGTAATATTAAGCCTACGTTAAAGTATCTCATCTTACACTTCACAATGTTTTGACTAATACTTATAATCCCTCGCGGACAGTTCCACTTTATCTAATTCCAATCCCGGCTGCCAACTCTCCTCCTGAAAGTACTCGATTCGCTATATTTCGCTATGTCTCTGCACCATTTTTTGCTCTGAGTCAAACGATTTCATTCAGCTGCTTTCATTGCCCGGTGCACAACAGTTTCAAAATAATACCCGAGCTATGAATAATGTCCGCGATAAGTCATCCGTTAACCATTAACATAATGCATCTGCACTTTACACCGTCTAACAGTAGCGGAAAAATGTCCGCGAACCCTGTAAATAAGAACTTTAAAGTGACATTTCCCATTCCCATTTTCATAGATAGAACAGATTATTTTTAAATAAATAAAAATTCAGATTAAATCAAATCAATTGTTTCCAGCTACATTTTTTCAAACTGATTATATCAATGTAAATGTTAAAGTTATAAACTTTGATATTTCCATGTTTCCATTCAACAATGTTTTAATGTTTATAAGTATAAACAAATGAAATCTGTTTATACTTATAAACATTAAAGATTTGTTACAATGGGGTTTTTTTATATAAATCTGATAATATATTTATTTATTTAAACATAAACTGCGGTTATGTCAGATTTCTTTACTTTGAATTATTTTGTGCCATAAAAATATTTTTTAATATTAATCAACATTTATTCATTTATTAAACATATATCTTCAATCTTATACAGTAAATTCTTCTCATTTTTCATTCTATCAAATAGTTTTTACCTGCAAATCTTAATTGAATTACATATAAATAAAACTTGCTTAACAATGCTGTGTTCATATTACTCAATGTTAAAACTTTGACTTCCGGTATTTAATTTCTCGAGAAGTAAACGGTAAAAATCGTTGACATTTTGGTAAATAAAATTAATCACCCTGTATTTTTACATACATTTTTTCTAAGTTTAACCTTTATTTGCTTTTCTCTTTGACCGTTCTTAATATATCCCAGTAAATAAAAAACGATAGAAAAAGATTGAAAAAGATTGTTAAAAACAAATAAAAATAAAATAAATAAAATCAAATTAACTCACAGACATTAGCCACATTAGCTCATGAGGTAAAGACTACAGCTGATGACTCAAACTTTCCGAGTTCAAATCTTCATCAGGACAATTTTTTCTTTTTTTCAATTCATCACGATATTTTGAGCAATGTTTCCATCGCACGAATTCACAAATTGAAACAGAAATTCACCTTACGCATTTACCCCTTTTTCATTTACTCGGAACTCTATAAACACAATTCCGCCGCATACTTTTAGCAAAGAAACAATGCGCTTCGATCGCGATGACGAAACGCGCACGAATCGGATCGCCGACTCGTTTCCGACTCGGGTGACCAGCTGCGCGCAACTCCGGACGAAAATAGAGCGCGACCCGCGAGTGACAATGTTTGTTCCGGGCGCGCACGGCGATATATCGGCTCGATTCGCGGCGATCTTTTTCGCGCGAACCTTTTTTGCGCAAACGCGTCAGGAATAGCTCACTTTCGAATGCAATAAACTCTTATTTATTTCAACTGAAACAACACGTGGCCGATATAGCCGCGAGTGCTCGAAATAACCCGATTTGCGTTCGGTTTCGCCGGGCGACTTTGCGGAACGGTTTTTTGTGTTTGTTTTGGTTCTCAGAGGTCGGCGTTTCTCTGATTGCAGGCCCCGTTGTGAGCGCTCTGACGAATAAGTATGGCTGTCGCTCGGTGTGCATCGCTGGCAGCTTCATCGGGGCGGCTGCGTTCGTGCTGTCAACCTTCTCGACGTCCATCAGCCAACTCATGCTGTCCTACGGCGTCATGGGAGGTGAGTCGAAAATTTCGAGAGTGTTTTGCCCGGCAAACGAAAAACAATAGATTCCAATACCAAAAAGTTCTTATTGAAATATATTGCGTCATTGTCCAGCGAGTATTGAAAACTGACAATACAATTCCATAAATTCCTAAACGAAAACTAAAATTCGTACTAAAAACATAATGGTCACTGAGAATCGAACACCCGGTCCCAAGTTATCTGCCCAGCAAGAAATAATGAGTAGAAAAGAATACAAAAGAATTGAAAAGTGTAAATTGAATTCCTTTTGGGAAAGATTCGGCATTCATATTTTTATTTTCAATTCTTTTCTATTTGTTTCTATTCAGGCGATTTATCAATGTTTCAAACGAGCAATTTTGAATTCTTCAGAAATAATTCGTTTCTGTTCAATTCCAAAATCTGAATTCAAACTGACAAAATGAATTCTTTTCTATTCGTTTCAATTCCAGT
>JABFPB010001120.1:0-27759 GCA_022817645.1 Ceratoteleas bidentatus | reverse complement strand
ATTATTTATAACAGAATTAACATTAAAAAATATATGTATGAATTCCAAAAAGCTTATTCCGAAGAAAGTACCCAAATTTACAATAAATCTTTGTAATTATACTAATATTTCTCTTGGCACCCCAAATTTACGGCCCTTCACTATGCAAATACTTTAATGGTAATACATTTTTCTGTAACTATGTATGTAATAATTGAGATCGAAAAGGTTTTTTCTTCGCTATATGTATATTTGTTTGTATCATTTGAGAAAACGAAGTTACCTTAGTTAAAAGATTATGAAGATTAGTAAAAGAAAAACGCTTTGCTAATGTCTATGAATAAGAAAATTCGCAATCTCTTATGAAAATTCACAATCGCTTATGAATTTTCATAAGAGATTGAGAATTTTCTTAATGATTCATAAACACAGTCTTTCTCAATATTTCACAGTAAGTCTTCACAGTTTACATAGTTCCAAATTTTGACAGTAATTCTTAAAAGTTCGCAGAAGTTCGCAGTATTTCATAAGAAACATTTATGAAAATTCATAAGTATTTGCGAATTTTTTGTTGCATTCATATACATTGACAGAACGTTTTTCTTTTAAAAATCTTTATGATCTTTTAATCAGGTATGGAAATAAACTCATTTCTTACTTAAAGCCGATTAAACAAAAAATTGGAAATAAAGATTAAACTTTGAAAAAATGTATGTAAAAATAAACGGTGTCTAACTTTAATGGCCAAAATTTCAGCGATTTTTCAAGTTTTATTTATACGTAATTCACTTAAGAGTTTTTCAGATAAAAACTACCCAATTAATATTTTATAACCCTGATTTAAAAAATGTAGAGTTTCGGCTCTGAATAAAAATTGAATTGAACAATTTGAGGCCGAAACTCTATGTCCGAATGTGAAATTTTATATTTGGAATACGAATTTTCAGGAGGACCGATTTTTCAGGCCGAAACTCGGTTTTTTAAACCACGGGAGTTAGAGCATCGATAGACTGAAAAATGAGACGAATTTACCGTTTAATATTAAAGATAAATGCTTGATAAGCAATAAATAAATGTTGAAGAATATTAAAAAATATTTTTTATTTTAAATATTTTTTAACAAACTAAAGAAATCTGACTAGAAAGAAATCTGAAGAAAACTTAGAATAACAAAATCATCGATACACATACCTGTCATTTCAATAATATAATAACGATTTGTTTGGAGCCCTAAATATCCGGCCCTTCGTGTAAGAACTACCTTAAGAACTATTTTGTTATTTTTCAGAAACAATACTTAGTTGCCAAAAACTAAAATTTACAACTTAATCGTTATTTCAGCGATGCCACGTTACATTTTCGTATGTCTAATCTTTGCGAAAGTGTTATTTTCTACGAATATAACAAACAATGATATTTTTACTGGGAATCGTATAATCAATAAATCAACGTTGGTGTCCGCAAAACACATGCAATCGTGCGTTACTTCTTATATTATTTTTTATGTTAATGTAAAACGAACATTTTTATTTCATCCTGTTAAATTACAGACTAGCATTTGTGTAACTTTTTCGAACATCTTTTTCTGTAAATTCTCAGTTTATATCACATGCACAAAAACTCTTCAAGTTTTCAAGAACTTCAGTCTGCTTCTTTAGAACTATTAGAAACAGACAAAAGTTTACCAGAACTTACAGAACTTATTGGAGCTTTCAGAATGCGTGATCCTTCTTACCGAACATAATACAAATAAACTCTATTTGAATAATCAGCTTTCGTGAACAATTTTGTCGTTTCTGAGGTTTTGATTTATCGACAAAGTCGATTTTTGGTATGTTCACTGTGCATATGCGGCGTTAAGTAGTTTTTTGCAGTAGTAAAAATACTATAAGAGGTACTAATTATATGAGGACAACGTCCAATTTTTTCATGAATGCAATTTAGGGGATTCAATGAATTTAATGTGAGGTTGCAAAATTTTTTGAGATTCAGTAGTGGGGATTTGTGTGAATCAGTGTTTACAATGCTTGATTGTTCATCAGTTTTTTTATCGAAATATTTATTTTTATCAGTTGTTGGGATAATGAAACCTCGCTAAGATGACGCATCGTAGTAGAATAGTCAGCTTTAGATGAGGTTATATGACAAATCAGTTTCTGTTCATGAACTAGTAAAAAAAGTGAGTTGAAAAGTTCAAGTAAACTGGAATTTGTTTATCTAAAAATAGATGTTTCTTGATAAATTCAGCACATTATTTAAGTCAAAACAACTGTCTGGAGTTTAAATTTCTTAGAGATTGACCTGAAAGATTTATTTCGTAAGACGTATTTATATGATATAAGAGATTACAAATTATAGCAATTGTATGGTCAGTTAACTGTGTACTTTGGCTTCCACTTTTTCTTTTTATATTTCCTTTACACTTCCTTCTTAAACATTTATAATTGTCAAAAAAACGTATAAAGACAATTATCAGATAGACAGCACTAAAATATTTTTAGTCTCGAATCTACGGCATTTTTGAACATTTATTCAACTGATTTTTTTATAAAAAATGTCGGAATTGTTTATCCACTCGTACACGAAATTTGAATTGCTTCCGCGGAATTGAATTATTGCTTGAACTGTTTCCAACTGTGGGCAAGTTAACTAAATAAAACGTCCTATATTATCTGAGCGTTCACTAAAAAAGTTCAACGTCGTGAACAATAAGTCCACGACGTTGTTCTATGCAATTTTCATATGACACATTGTATAAAAAATTTGTGCAATCGTTTTTTCCTAGAGTATCGATGAAAGCGAGTTTTTGCGTGCATGTTGCATATTAATGGGGTCGTTTTTCTGCGGGAAAAGATCGGTCTGGGTCATGATCCCAAGTTAGTCCATACAGAAAAAAGAAAAAAAAGGATACGTATAAGCTTTGCTGCGCTAGCGGAAATCCGATATAAAATTCAACACGAAATACGAACGATATATTCCCGTTTATGTGATGTAGATATGTAACACTGAGAAAACTAAGTAGTAAGAAATCACCATTTAAGTGGTAAAATCTTACCACTTGAAGTGGTAAAACCTTAAATGATATATTTATTAATATTTTGTTAGTTGGTTCTTATAAAAACGGGGTATTTTTTATGTTAATGAGTATTTAATTAAACAAATTAATTGTGAAGTGAATTCAAGCTATCTAAAACTATAATTTAGCGCTATTAAAAGTTTGAGGTTATGGTTCATTATTAGTCAAATTTTTGGGAGAATATGTTTGACTAACAAATTATAATTTTTAATCACGCATTTCCAGATTTAAAATTATTTGTTCGATACTGCCACCGAATTTGTGTACACATATATCGAAAAGTGTTAGTCTCATTGCTAGTTTCTCATTATTAAGTTTTGAATTTCAAAACTTTTCAAAGAAGTTTTCATTATTATAATTATTGTTGTCTTCATTTCAGTCAATTTCAAACAAATTAAAATTCTCCCGAGGTTTATGTACACAAGTGTCATCGCAATGGAGTGTAATAACATCAGTTATTAATTGCACCGAATCTTGAATAAAATATAGACAAAACGTAATTAACCCTCAAGACGAAATATTCCTAACAACGTGATTAATGATCACCCTCGTTCCATTGCCACGAAGAAAATTGCGCGGAACTTAGCTATAGTCAATAACTGTAGTCAGATACTCTCGGGTCGCTACTGAAGTACATAACGTTTCGCAAAAACGATACATGCGCAAGACGCCGCACAAGTAAGCTGGATAAATTAATGGACAAAAACGTCACGGAATTGATCGGAGCACTTGTTGCCACTTGCAAGAAATGCCTCCGCAAAGTGCACCGGACAATATGCAGTATTAAAATTCCACTTATGCAAATTTCATATTCGCGCAAAATCCGTCCACCAAACGAAAGAAATGCCCTAAGAACCCGATTTACCCCAGTTACTCTGATCTAAATTATAAAAACCAACTAACCCTGGTGAAAAGGAAAATATATTGACGCTCAGTATATTCCCGATATATTCTGATATATTGCCATATACTGCATCAATATATTGACACAATATATGGCAATATATTTTTATATATTGCCATATATTGGACATATATTAGAAATATATTTTTACATATTAGAAACATATTTTTAATATATGTTTCTTTTTACTAGGGTACCGTCGACATTAAAAACGCAGTTGCAAATTACGAAACGAACGTCCCTCCAGCTTTGTCCAGGGACCAACTTGTCCCACGACAAGTAACACCAAAGTAAGTTGCAAACTCGTTTGCGTACCACGAGGTAATCGCGCGACAGTCGACGTGTGATACTCGTAATGGACCACGCGCGAACCACTCCGGGGAAATGTCTTTTTCACGACGACGCATCCCCGAGTCGCCGGTAAATGGCGTCAATTTCGCGAAAATTGATCGGTCCGAAAACGAGAATCCACTCCGCCGCCGAGTGATAGATTGCGTTGGCGATAATTTTTCTATTTCCGCGCGAGACGCATGAGTGATGGTGAAAAATCGTGCGCCTTCACGGCCTCGTTTGTTTGAATTCCATCACCGACAAATTAGCCCGTTTTCCCGGCACTTTTCCGCCGAAAATTATTTTTGTTATCACAAGTACGGAAAGTACTTACTTTCCGCCCTCTCGGGCGGGCGAAAAGTTGTTAATTTCTTTCGTAGGGAAATAATAACTACTTAAAAAAAAAGTAGTTACTTTTCACCCTTGGTACCGGGCGGAAAGTTACGTTACTTCCCTCGGGAAGAAATGAGCAACTTTTCACCCTTGGTACCGGGCGGAAAGTTACATTACTTCCCTCGGGAAGAAATGAACAACTTTGTGCCCTGTTCCTCGAGCGAAAAATGAGTACTTTCTTTACACTTGATACAAAAAGTATGTACCAGGGTAGAAATTGCTAACTTTCCACCCTTAGTACATTAATGTTCTATTTCACGCAGCTTTTCTTAAAATGTTTGCCTCTTTATTTCGACCGAAGAGAAGCTAAGGAGAAACTGTCTTAATCGGTTTACGATAAAAAAGAGTATTTATCGTCCTGAGTGTTTTACGGCTCGTCCTGCGTATGACATTTTCTCGCGAGCCAAGTGTCGGATTCGGAAGCGAATTGCCGGCAGTTTCGTCGCAATTTCGATTCGGTCCGAAGACGTCGGGCGGCGCATAAGAACGACGTCGGCGCAGCTGCGCGGACCGCGGCTGCTGCTGAAATTGACGAAATTACGGCGCCATGTTTTTCCGGCGGCGCATACAGTTTCGGCCGTAACGAAATTTCGATAAGCCGTTATTGTCTTTGCCAACGACTTCGCCGATTGGCCCGTGAAAAGTCGCGATTTCCGTCGTAAAATGCTGTTTATCGAACAACGACGAAATTGGAATTGCGCGATAATGCAGCTTGAATTGTGGACGTTTTTGGTGACGTTTTTTGGGCGTGGGAACGAATTTAATTATGAGGCGGAGGATGTAAGATTGGCGACGAAATATTTTATGCCCGGGCGCATGCTACAGTTTTCAATTCAGAGTGCTTCGCACGGAATCGCGGACAATTAAAGAGATAGGGAGTAATCGCCGTAGGAGAAATTGCTGAGAAAAGCGAATGTCGGCGTGATGATGACAGATCAATTTGTTGGTTTTGAATGAGAGGCGTTTTGAAAAAATATGTGGGTTTCCAAGATGGAAGGAATTTACTTAGGGGAGTTTGATGAGAAAAGAAAATTTGTTTTAAAGAGATAGAGTTATCTCTTTAAAACAAATTTTCTAATTATTAATGGTATGACATAGTCAGTAAAGTTGAACGGATTTGTCATTTTTATCAAGAGAACAATTTAAGCCTTCTATACAGTGATTTAATGTCGATATCGAAAAAGAAGTGCATCGTGTCTTTAATTATTGAAACTAATGGTTTGTGAAACTAATGGTTTGCTTTAATTATAAATAATTGAATTTATTAATTGCTTAAACAAAAATCGAAACATTCTATAATATTGGATATTAATCCGGTAATTCTAGTTAAATTGCTCCGTAAAACGTTAGTCTGCAAAAAAGTGCCATAACTTTTCCTCCCGCGACTGATCGATGCACCAACAGGCGCGCCTCTCCCACCAGCGAGAAAAAATATCCGGTATTAAGTCTAATGTTCGTTTCGAAAATAGCGATTGCAGCTTTTTGTTACACTGTTTTCATTCAACGAAGGTAATCCAGATCCTCGCGAGGATCTATTTTTGTCGTGAAAAACAACTTTTTGTCCTTTAAGCGCTCAAAAACGAATGTGCGAAATCTCGTTTTAATGCCTGCCATCCACTCGCAATTCGTTCTTTTGCCCTCACAATGAAAATCAATAACTACCATAGTTGGAAGGATAATTTAAATTGCCAGATATTTTTGGATACCTAGCCAAACTTAGATGCATTTACATTCCCCATTCGATTACATTAACTAAAACGTATGTTTATTAAACAAACGTTTACCTAAGTATACCACTTCAAACTATCTTCAATGCTACTACATTACATGTTACGCAATGCGTATTGTTTATGCAAACAAGTTGTCATAACTCATTGAAAACATTTCCTTACAAAGTGTTAAGTATTTTTTACTTCGCAATGTTCGTCAAGAATATCATTTAGTCGACTACAATTCATTTTACGACTTTATTCGATTTTAACCAATTAATCTTTCCCAATTAAATTTCCCACTCTAATTTTACTGCATTTCCTCAAAAGCTTTCGCAAACTGCAAAATTTGTAAAAAAAATTTTACTGCAACCTTCAAAAAATGTGTTTCCCATTCCTCATTTTACTTTTCTTCCCATATAGACATCGAACATGGAATCCACGTGGATGCTAAGTGGAGAAACATTCTAATGTAGATTCGATGTAGATTCCACAACGAATCTACGGGTTTTAGACGTGTGTCTGTTAGGTTCTGACTTTTTCGAGCATTTTTTAAATCCCAACTCCATCCGACAAAATTGTATATCCACTCCCACCTTCCTCAACGTACACGTGTTCCCAGCTCGCTTCTGCGTCGAAATCGCATAGCATCCCAGTCGCCCCGTCGGTAAATGCGTGAACACGTACTCGGGCCTTCGCGCGCGATGACGCACGAATTGTTATGCCGGAGTGACAGATCGGCCGTCGCCGGCGGAACGTCGCCGCTCAGCTGGTGCACTATTCGCAGTGACTTGCGTTAATCACGACCCATTAACCATACAAGACAACATAACTCATCGACAAATTGCCCAACGAATTCGCGGCTTCATCTCGCATCTCCGATCTCCAAACGACTCCCCCTTCCCCGTCCTGGAAAATCCCCTCTGACATTCCATCGCGCTGAGTAACTTTCCTTGCATCTTCCGCCGCCTCTCTCATGAATTATCCCCGCTCATTGCCGCGATCGAATCGCGCCCGGGCCATACATAAATCAGACGATCCCGAACGGTGAGGCCTCCCTCACCGTAGTAGAAGGTGGAATGTGGATTGAAGAAGCGTAAAAGAAATGAAGGGGGAATTAAAGTGGAATGAAGGTGGAATGAAGGAGGAATGAAAGTGGAACAGCCTCCCAAAATTCCACACTTGGAAACCACCGAAAAATTTTCTTCCAGCATGAGCAAACAAAATTGAACATTTTCTTCATTCGCATTCGTAATGGTATCAATTGACGGGACGATGCTAATCCCGCGCATCCGATTAGACGGCTGTTTGTCGCGCACTTTTGACAGCGAAATGAGCCGAAATGCAGGGACTTTTTCGTTTCGGGGATTTGGGAAAAGGACCTTTTTCAGGACCTTTTTTCGGGACTCACCGGTTCGTGGGGAGGCTGTGTCAGCGGCGCTCTGCGACTGGTAGCAGTGGTTGCGGTCGGCTTCACGCGTACGGCACGCGGTACGGAAGCGGTAACAGTCGCGGACGCGTGAATGAACGGCCGGCGTACAAATGAGTGCAGCGGCTTGGTGTATATAAACTACACGGGGGCCCGAGGTTTGAGCTCGGCTGACCCTCGGGACCCCTCCACGTAGGCCGCGCCGACTGATGTCACGTCGCGGTGAAACGCGAGCACCGCCGACTCGGCGCCGCGCCGATCGCTGACCGCTCGCAGAGGGATCGCGCGAGTCGCGAGACCAGCCCTGCGGGACGCAGTGCACCCGCAGACGGGCAGAGGACACCACGGGAGAGTTCGGCATGGGGTCGGGAGACGGCACGGGGATTGGGAAGAGAAGTGTGTGGAGAAGAGGAGTGATGGAAAATGAGATGGGAAGAAATGGTGAAAGGGAAGCGACGAAAAGGATGGAGGTAGAGGTTTGAGGAAGATCGAAATATTTAACGATGTTATAGCAAGTCAGCTATTAAAGAATTTGTTTATTTTAATCAAAATGAATTCTTTGATTCATAACCCTGCAAAATTTTGAATAGAAATGAATAGAAAAGAATTGAATTTGTAGCCAAATTCAGTATTCAATAGAATTGACTGTTTCGGTTTAAACTAGAATTAATGTTTCGGTTTTAAATGCTAAAAATAGTTTATTGAATTCCAATTCAGGAATTCAAAGTAAATTTGTTAAACATGTCAATCTAACTGGAATTGAAAAGAATAGAAAAGAATTCGTTTTGTAAGTTTGAATCTCTATTTTGGAATTGAACATAAATGAATTATTTTTAAAGAATTTAAACTGGTCGTGGGAAACTTTCATAAATTACCGGAATAGAACGGAATAGAATGTAATTGAAATTCAAATTGTGAATTAGGAATCTTTCCACTGAGGAATTCATTGTTTAATAATCAATTCTTTTCTATTCGTATCTATCAAATATTTTTTGCAGGGCTATTTTGACTGCAAAATTAATGTCAAATTGTATTCCCGATTACTGCTCTGAAAAAATCATGTTATAATGAACACAATATAGATTGTAATAGTTACAATATAATATCGTAACCGCGCCCACTGTGAGCTGTTTTAACCAATGAGATTATTGGACACCAGTCAGCTGATTTGCGTTAAGCCAATCAGCGCCTTCGATATCAAACGATCTTGTTTCCTCAGTGTAAGAAGTTTCATTCATTCAAAACGACGTATTTTTACTTTCTTTTTCCAAAGCAAAATCTTTTTGTGAAATAGTTAAAAACAATTTTGCTTTCATAATGCTATTACGATAACAAAGACATTACTAAAATTGTAGACGTACAATTTCTGCCACAAACATTGAATATAACAATTTCAATCTGTATTCTAAACTAAACGTACATTCGCCATATAATAAATCAACAAAAAAGATCGTAAAATTCTCTCCAGAGGTTATACAGATTTTGCCTCAAACTTCCCCAATTCCCTTCCTCAAAAAACCCTCAATCACCCAAAATTCACACTCACTTCTCCACAATCCCCACATCCGTTACAAAAACCCCAATTCTTCATTTCCAGTGCCGAAGCCCTGTTCGGAATTTCTCCGGCCTTTTTGCCCAAATAAAGCGCGTCGGGCAAAAAGGCCGAAACCCACTCGCAAGCTCCTTAATTTCCCTCGCGACGATAATCCCGTGCGGGCCGATGCATAACTCGGCCGATCGTCTCCGATGCCCGGCCGAGACGATCGGTATAATAATAATTCAGGCGCGTTCCTTTCGGCGTGGGCGATGGCCTCTAAATAAATGTGGAACCAATTTCGAGCGTCGCCGGGGCATTAGAATCTAGCGTACAATGTTGCTTCTAAATCCGGACCGCGCAGGACCATAAAGCCTCGTCCGCCACGAGCGTAAAGTCCTGAAAATAACGAGGCAGCTGCATTCGCTCCCTGCCGGGACCCGCCCGGCATTTCTCCTATCCTATCGCAAACTATACGCAGAGCCGTCATCCTCCTCGGACACGTGTTCTCTTTTTATCGAGCCAGCTTTCCCTTTCCTTCGTCCCACGTCCTCGCACTCTCTATTTGTAACGTTGAATTGCGATTCGTTATCCCTTTGTCGTTCCCTCGCGTTCCTTCTTCATAGCCCGTCAAGATCGATTAATGTCTCCCGAAGCGACGCCGCTTACCTGTTATGCTAACGAACCCATTAACAATTTCAACTCGCATAGACGTTTGTCAACGCGACGACCAACTTGTTTCCACGACGAGGGCCGTCTGCGGGCTCAGCCGGGGATTTGATTTTTGATTCCGATCGCGGACGGGGCCTGGTAGGATCAGATGGGACTTATCGATGGAGATGGAACGGAGCCAGGGGTCATTGGGGGATCGCCGGCGAAGACAGTTTGGGAATTAGTCACTGGAGGTCACCGAAATTTCGGGGCGGGAAATTTGGCTATGGGAATGTGGGGACGGGGAGAAAAAATGTCATTGAACCTACAGTATATGCACATAGAAATGTTCTTAACTGAACATTTTCAGCATTGTAAATTGGGTCTTAATTTGTAGACCATTTTATGTCAATTAATCGTTCGAATCTATTGTATTTAGATAGGTGACTAGCATGGCGTATGAATGAAAGACACTGTGTGTCTTATTTTAAGACACATAGTGTCTTACATTAAGAGATTTGGCGGCAATTAAGACGTCTAACCCTGCAGAGTTTTTACAGTGAGTTGATTTAAATTTTTCTCTCACGGTGTAGACTGTAAAAAAGTAAATTGATTTTTAAACCACGTTTTCATCAAGCGAATACTATAAATTGGAAGTGGGAATTTGAAATTGCAGTGTACGTGGTTTAATATTCAAGTTCGATTTTAATTTTAAAGTTCCAAATTTATTTTGAAGACAAACTGTTGATATGAAAGCAATTCGATGCTGGCTCAACAGAGGTCAATGATCTGAGTTTCAGCGCAGGATTGCTGTTGGTTGAATGGAATCTGTTCTCCCCGTGCACCCTTTGTAAAGAATGGCGACTTTACCCAGGGTCTGTGGTTCAGATTTTGTGTCTCTCTCAAGTAGAAAAGGAGAAGGTGACGTGATGGAAGCATTGACCAATAAGAGAATTACCGACGGAAAGTCAGTGATCAGTCGGTTAAAGTAAGGCATGAGTTCCAATTGTCATATTTTCGCTCCTGAAGATGGAAATAAAAATCGGAAGAAAGGACTTGAAAGTGTATTAAATAAGTTTTTGAACCCCGTCGATTACATTTAATTTCTCTCCGTCGATTTACGTTGAAAAGTAATTTTTTTACATTTTTCGCCATTTTTAAACTTGTTGTTTCTGACCCAGGCACGATTGGATGAATCGGAATAGGCAACACGAAAGCTTAGACAGACCATTTCAGACGTTTATATGTTTGATATTATAGCACTTGTATATAGCGAAGTTATACAACTTTTACCGTTTAAGGAACGGGTATGAGCATAAGGTCTTTAAGTAGTTCTTTAAATAGTATCAGGTCCCAATAATAATCATTTTCTGTACAATGATTAATTTAAGCATATTTTGTAAAGTTCAATTGTCTGCGCACTGAATACCAGGATATATTTTATAGTTACCATTCAATACAGCAAAATAAACAAAACAAACAAAGTAGGTTACTTAAAAATACAATTGTTTTTTAAAATAATTGTTGAAAAATACCAACTTCGATATTTATCTCACGAATCCTTAAGGTTTAACTTCAAGTATACTGTCACGGAGTCAGGGTATTTTTAGTTATTTCTATCTATTAATACTACATTCGATATCTTTGCGAAAACTGCCAAAAATGTATAAAGTTTCAACGAAATAATTTCAAAGGCAATAGTTATGTAGCATCGACTTACGTTCCACCTTAAGGTGTGAAATTAAATGTAAGAGGAGACTTAAGAGTTTTTTTTATAACGAAGGAGAATGTATCGATAAATACTAAATAATATTTGTAAAAAAAATTTTTAAACGTAAGATTATGTCCGACAATAGGTTATATGAAAAGTATTTATGTACAGCGAATTCGCTACCATCTATTAAAAAAATGTAAACTTATACCATTGTAAACTTAAACGATTATACGTGTCGAATTAGTAGATATCGAATTTTATAGGTTATAAAGGATAATTGTGTTTGTCGTTTTTAAATTGAGAAATTAACACAGTTAATTTCTCAATTTAATACTCTCTTCATCTTACGTTGAAAACTATATCTGACACAACTATGTATAGATCATGGTGTGAGGCTCGACTGCTTGTTAGAATTTTGTGAAAAAATAGAGCTTCTGAGACACCACGTGGTGACCGAAACATATTTTAAAGTGTAACTGTGTATTAAATGAAAAACTTTGTATAGCCGATTTTAAAAAATAATGTTACAGTCTCGCTATAATTAATTTATAAACGAAAAATTAATTGGTAAAATCATATTTTTACATTTAAAATTAAAATGTTTGTTGCATCGTGTTACTTTGTCGTAAAAAAATAAAATTATTTGAACGAAAGAATTGCATGACCACATATTATATACGTAGTCTTACGATTCTTCAGTTGGATACATAGTAAGTAATCAAGAGGAAACGCTTAAAACTAGTGCGTATAATCTTAAAAAGGTACTATTTGTGTTGAATAATGAGACTACTTGAAGCGGTTATATTTGAATCAATTCTAACTGTCATACCTACAATAACCTATAACGCACCGAAAATAGATTATGTTTTCCCATACTTCATGGTCCTACTGTTTGTAATAGATTTTCTATTCGTCACAAATAGATGAAAGATAAAAGTTCCAAGTAGATTTTCTACTCTGCTGTAGTAGATACGAATTGCGTTTAATACTAATTTTTAAGAGTGTATTTATACTATTACGATAATACAATATAATGCAGACTGGGGGAGTGGCTTCACAGACTGAAATTCCTAATAGTAAAGATCAACGAACATTGGCGTGTTGAAATAATATCTAACGAAGTCAAACAGTTTTAAATAAAAATATGTTGTTAAACAATTCTGTAATTAAGTAAGTAATATGGATTATTAAAAACTAATACAGTAATAATTTAAAAATAAAAAATCGTTAGAAAAACAAAATTAACCAAACAGAACACAATCCTATTTTGTAATTACTTGCAATAATTTATTTGTCGATAATCTGCCCAATTAATTATTTACCGCAGTTTACATCCATGGCCAAGTAATACATTTATTATTGTAGACATTTTTAACGAAACTTCTTTCACGAAACTTCTTTTCTGTTACATAACTTCGACGAATATTATGTAGTTTTCTTTGGTGTATCTGTTGAAACTCCAGTTTGATGGACAAGTGTAAACTACATGCAAATTTTATTCAAAATTCTTTTATGTTTTTTAGCTCTCTCAACAAACTACGTCTCATCAACTTTTTATTTTACAAAAAATGGTAACCCTGGCGACATCGAATAATTCTTCATAAAAAAATGTGAAATCAATTGAAATACCAATAACTTATCCTCTCACCAAAACCATTTGCCCTTAACAATAATCTATTTCACCATCCTTTATTCCCAATTACTACCAGCGAAACATACTATCTACCGTAATCACATACCATCACGTACGATTATCTGCGATTCATTACGAAATTTGCATCTTCTTTACGAGGCCCCATAAACAAGATCAGTCCTCTCCGAACCTTTTCAATCTTCGCACCCACATCCATCCATCTAAACCAATAAAATTCCCCGTCAACTCTCTCTCCAACCCGAACCACATTACCCTAAATCACTTCATCCTCCACCCAAAATTTCTCCAAACCCACTCATTAACCCGAATTACCCGAAGCTCCTCGACCCAAGTCGGCCTTTTCGACGATTGCGAAAAAGTCGATATAATTTTGCGGACGCGAAACCGACTTGATATTACGAAGCTAGCTGATGACGTCAGCTTGATTTTCGGATAAGCCGTATCAAAGTTAAACTATAGGTCACCGTGCGGGATAAGTTATTGTTAATTAAGAAAAAGAGTAATGATCCCGTTTTGCACGCGAGGCACCGCGCGACGTCGAGCCTACACGGTTTAATTAGCACCTGCTGTAGTATTTTCTGCGTTACACTCGCAGTCGGTATCGCTCGGCAAGAGGATGCCTCGCGTCTTCGTTGTTCGCATCGGCGAGGCCTTTTTTCTTTATTATTTCGATTTCTCCGGGGATGTGCGCGCGTTGCTGCCTTTTTTGCGACGCTTTTTTTGCAGAAAACAAGAAAAAGGAGACCGAGAACCCAGGGAAGGAGAAAATGGATCAGAAGAAAAAATATGCTCCGCGATAACGACACGCATGATTATACCGATTAGTAAAAGGATTCGAAGGACAACGATAAAATTATTTCTCGGTCGAGCGGCGCTGCGACGTTTTGGAGAAAGTCTGGAGACGTTTGTTTGTTGAATTGTGTTTGGATGGATGAATGGGTTTGTTTATTGCGGGGAATGGTGGGGGATTTTTTTTGGAAATACGGTTTTGGGATTATAGACATTTTTTGGGGTTAGGTGAGGAAGAGGAGGAGCATAAGAGATTTTGAGATCGATAATGGCGCCACCTATTGAAACGGCGCTTTTCTTTTTTTGATACTTAACTCTGAGCCAAATTCCCACTTTAGCGGCCTCTCGAGGGGCGGAGTCTGGTGGATGGTCGTGCAAGCCGGAGCGCCTTACGTACTATTACTTATTACAATTATGCTGACCAACCTACGGTCAGCTGACAGACGAAGCTTTGGAACGATTACGCGTACAGCCACGAAATGATGTACAGTGTATATCGGGGTTGGAAAATGTTTAAATTTTAGGTATTAGATATTAAGGTTTATATAAAATTGGATTGGAATGGAAATATTTTATTTTGCAAATGTTGTATTTTGATCAATCACTTATATCAAACCGAGACATCGAACATGTGCTTCAGTGATAATTGTTTTTTATATCTGATTAAATATATAAACAACATCAGTATAGAATATTTATATAAATTACAAAATCAGCTTTATACGGTAAGAAAGTTGATTAATGAAAACTTCTTTTAGTTTTAATCATTATATTCAATTTTTGTTCTATTTGTTCTATTTGTCGTTTTAATTGTCAGAATACTCTTAAAAGTGTACTCAAATAAATACTAAATCTCTCCACTCGTGGCGTTCCATTCACAAATGTAAAAATCCAATGTGAGAAGAAAAAAATGTTTTCATCAGAATATTTATGTGCAATGGATTTATATTTTAGGATAATCTTTTATTTGAAAGTATCCAATCGAAGTGCAACAAATGTATTTCACAATTATATGTAGAAAATAAAATGTGGTATTATAATATGAATTGTTCATGTGTAAAATTATTGTTCCTGCTTTTTCGATTTACACCATTTTCAGATTCAACATAAATCATCAACACTCAATTACAAAAATCAATCAAATTGTAAACTCGTACTTAGTATCATTTCATTTATCATATACTTTTTTCCGACTTGAATT
Organism: Ceratoteleas bidentatus; assembly: GCA_022817645.1. Lineage (NCBI taxonomy): Eukaryota > Metazoa > Arthropoda > Insecta > Hymenoptera > Scelionidae > Ceratoteleas > Ceratoteleas bidentatus. The sequence continues at coordinate 12,396 of JABFPB010001120.1, read as the reverse complement.
AATTTTTAAATTAAAGAATATTCCCCAATCAGCATTATAAAATTTCAACAAAAGATCAAATAAAAAATAAAGTTCTGATAATTAATTTCAAAAAATCTTTCAAGGTTTATTTTTCAAGAAAATTATTTTGCCGACTTAAAAGGGTATTCTAAACAAATGTTTATCATTTCTTACATAATCACTGTCACTAAAATATTTGATCTACTGTTTCGTACGACTTGTCTGAGCAGTTGGGCTTGTAAAAAATGCAATAGAGTAGACTATAATTTTTTCTCGAGTACCGAGCAAATTCTCTGTCTGAATCTCCCACCAGCATGGCATACCAGCCACAAATAACATGCAGAGTCAAAGAACCACGTCCAAAGTTTACACTTGAGGCTTCGGCGCTTCTTCTACAGCACTTGCATCATATTAACGACGCGCCATTAAGCCACCCTTATTTATCATTTCCTATTTCACGACACCTGATGCAAACTGTGCGCTACGAAATTTCGCAATATGAAAAAGCGGCATCGACTAATTTTAGCGCCGTATTGTCATCTTTGTTTGTCATTACGGCTTGGCAACGTAGCTATAAAAAGCATTAACGCCTAACTATTTTTAAAGCTGATAAATCGTTTCGCCGTAACATTTCTTAATCGCGAAAATAATTATCTCACTTGTGCGCGAATCAGAGTACGAAAATAAAGTCGATCGAGGCATTTTGCGGACGATTATCGGCGTTTCAATGGTCTTCTGCCTTTAATTGCAGCAGTTTAAGAAGAAGTGTAGGAGAAAAAAAAATGGAGATGTGAAGGCTGCTACTTACGAATTGCGAGTTGCAATTTCGTGTCATATTTCAATAATGAAAGTATTTTGTGTTATTAAATCTGTATCGAAGGGCGATTACTACGTTTTTGAGGGAGTGAATTGAAATGATATTTTGGCATATTTTAATGAAATAACGTTTATATTTTCAAATGAAAATGTAAGGAGTTTTAGAATTTTTTTAATTATAAGAACGAAGTTGTAAATGTTTCAACAAAAAATGTATTCAGTTAGAATAAGCAATATTATTAATTGATTAATTTCTATTCTAAAGAAAAAAAGAGTCAATTTTGATTATAAATATGCATTACATTTTAATTGTTTTCGTGCTACTACATTTGTATACAGAAAATATCTAGTTGAAACAAATAAAATTTTATTCTAACTAAGTACCGAGTAAAAGAAATGCTGTAGTTTAGTTCATTAAACTATACATTTACTTGGCGTAGGTACATAGTAAGTTCAGAAATATAGTATTTTATTTAACTGTTATCTATTTTGTTCAATTCTAGAAATACAGTATATTCTATGGGAAATAAAATGAATTTAAAATGGTTAACATTTTTCTCCGGTGTCAGAATAAAATGTTACCAAAAGTCAAAATTGAGTTATGACTGGCCTAAGATTCTAAAAATTGCAAACTAATTTAAACAATAAAAAATGTAAACTCTAAAAGTTGTCTCTTATTTCAATTTCACAAATTTCTCAAATTGCTATTTTAAAATATCCAACTTATAAGTTTATATTTTTCAAATTTTCAATTGTTTTGAAAAATTAAAAAAAATGTTATTGATCTTAAAGTAATTAAATGTTATTAACAAAAGGTTTCTAATTCACCCCAAAACAATATATACGAAATACTGATTTGACAATCCACTTTTACTTTTAACCGCCACCTAAACGAATCGAGTTTCAACATTTTTAATTTCGTTTTAACTCTTATTAAGCGATGTTGGATTCGTCATTCGTAATCTTATCCAATTACAAATGTTTGATGACAAGATGTAGATGTTACTCACCGCCATCTGCCTGCTCCTCATTCTCACCCGAAGCTCCTGCCTCGCTATTTTTTTGCAGAACTAATGTTAGTTCCGATGGCTTTCTATGCCGGATTCGAGTGCACCTGTCTGTTTGTGATCATTACAAGAGTTTTACAGCACCTTTGTGTCCACCTCACGTAGATAGTAAATTTTATCGATGATTCTACCAGGCGCGTGGCTTCTTCCAAGTGTTTACGTAGCTCGACAATTGCGTCATGTGTCGACTTTGAGTGCGACGTCCTCCAATTCATTTCTCATAAAAACATGCTCACTTTCGTACCTCGCATAAGTGATTTTATCTTTAGTCGCTGGGTGTATTTTTAGTCATTTTGTTTACCCTGCAATTTAAAAAAAATCTATTAGAATATTGTTGATCGCAGAAATCCGCATATCGTCTTTTTTCCTATGAATGCGCCTTTCCAGATTTGATAGCGATCTGATCTGGAATCGACCAGATTTATCCGTCTGATACATACGCTGTTCTGTAATTTTCAGTCATTTTTTTTTTAAAGTTCAACATTTATTTGAGTTAATACATCAGAAACGAAGGATCTTTGGCATCTGATAAATATAAGGATCACAATCTATCTTCTGACATATCATAGTGCACTTATTTTTCCAGGCACACGTGGGAGAAGTTTGCTGTACCTATTTTGGATCATCCTGGTGTCTCACGTCGGGTGTTCCATGTTTGGAACACACTGTGCACGTCGAAATGCAAAATGAAAAATGTTCTATTTAAATAGAATATTTAAATTATTTTCATTTTATAGCCTCGTTTTTTACAGAACTTTTTTTCCAACTTTGAGTTCGACAAGTTCCAGCATCTGGGGTGGAGGAAAATACAATTTGGCGTTCTGCAAGCGCCAGCTTGGCCCTAGTCGAACCTCAGTAGGTTGGTAGTTGTATGCTAATATAACTGGCGCTTGCAATATTTCAACATTTTTTGAGTGTACAGAAAGTCTCGGGAAACTAAAATATATAATGAGTGGTTCTCTTGGAATCTTATATTCTACATTAGTTATTAGTTATATAAACAGATTTACTAGTTACTGTAAATAAGGGAAAATTTGAACTGGGAACCTCCCGTTTTTATGTATTTTCACAGGTGAGATTTAATTGTGGATATTTACATATAAACTGAAACATTTTTTTATCTAAACTTATACTCAAGTGAAAGTGATTCTAGTCAAACGTAATCGTTGCTACACTGTAAGTATCTAAAGAATCGAAAACGTGAATTTTTGCACATATATTTATTTTTTAGAAGATGTATATTTGGACCACTCTAAATTCAACGTATTTTTTTTGTATTTGTGTCTGTAAAATTTATAATATTTTTTCGTCGTTAACAAATTACAATTTCATTTCACAAACTGGTTCGCATTTATTTAACTAGAAGAACTAATATTTATTGTAAACTTCTTTTCTTTCAGTTCCCTTCAGTAGCACTTCATTCCCTGAACATTTTTAACGGAAACCGTTATAAAAATGGGTCTAAGAACTGGCATATTTCGAAATTTTGAAATATACTAACTTAATTGACATTTGATTTAGGTGAGAAAAGTTTTCATCACACTTACACGGCCTATTGTAACTCCCCATGCGGGAAAAAAGGAAATTGGATTTGGTCTGTCAACCTGACTATTGCCAGCCTGAATTCAGACTATGACCAGACTATTGCCATTTAACCAGACTGGTTTTAATCTGGCAACAGTCTGTACTATTAGAAATCTTAGAGGTTAGAATTTTGTTACCAAAATATAATCTCTAAAATGTACATTTAATCTTCCTATATATTGATAAATCATTGTACTTTTTTCTGACCAAGTGTCTTGATTTCTGACAAATGAAAATTAATCAAGATATTTTAATTATTAGAAAAATGAAGGGATCTCACACTTCCTTCAAGTGTGAACCTCTGGTAACCTATCTGGTGTGAAAAATTTTCACTTCGACACTTTACTAACACCTAATTTTTAACAGTCGACATAGTCCACTTCTAGAATAAAAACAGCCCGAAAACAATCTGTCAAAAATTAAAAAAACTCTCTTTATCAAAAATAATTAATTTACTTCCATTCCTTATCCTCCCCTTCCCAATTAGCGACCTACCCAAAGCAAAACAATCGAAAACGTCAAGATTGCGAACAAAAACCGACCGAATTCCGCATTTAGAAACTCTTTCCCCGCCAGCCTCTTTTCCTTTTCGACCAATTTACGTTCGGACCAACCCGGCTCCAATACTCGACGATAAAGTCTCGCCGCTGAAAGCCGTTTGAGGAGCCACTGAAATTTCGCCAGTACCCAGCTGCGACGCGTCAAGCCGATAATGACAGCCTCGGAATTGGACAAATAGCGTGCATACTTAACTCCAGTGGATGTTAAACGCAGCCACAACTTATAATTAAACGCGAGGATAGTCCGTTGTTTTGGATGATTAACGATAGCACGAAAATGTAGAACGGAAGAGTGTAATCGGAGACTGCATTAGTGCACCCTGACCGCGTGGTAGTGCACATGGCTATCGAAGAAAAGAACATTTCAGTTTTTGTAAATAGTCAAGCAAGATAAACGAGCTCACACATGTGGCCTCCACATGCGACTCTCCTTTTTCGAATCTGCCTGCGCTCTCGGATTGCCGAGCCAGCGGCAGACCGTTGCTACCATTTTCCGTTTATTTCTACGATTTGAATATACTTTATTGCCCGGCCGGGGCAGATAAGCGATGCCCGCGATACGAGCCGAGCTGTTTCACGTTTTCGCGATAAAAAATATCTCATTACGTGAACGTTATTAATTGGTCGTTTCGGGTAATTAATGCTTTGGTATACATAAATATTCTTCCTCGCCTTGGCAGGGAGAGAAAAAGGATCGTTGTGGGAATGGAAAGTGGGAAAAAAGTCCGACAAGGCTTGATGGAGAAAGTGGGAAACCGAGAAGTGGTGATTTTGATAATTTCTGGGTTTTCAAACTTGAATGAGTTTGGGTTTAGGAAAGTTTGATATTTTTAATTGCATTTTTTTTGTCAACTTCGCAGAGGCTGAGTTAAAGTTTGGTTAATGGAGAGTGTTTAGACATTTTTTAGTAGAGCGATATAAAAAGAGAAATAAGGAAGAAAAGGAGAGGTAAGTATGAAGATGATTGAAACAAGCTTTGAAGTTAATCGGCATTAATTGTGTATGTCAGTTAGTTGAAAAGACATAATTCGTTTATAAATGTAGCTTGATAGTTGCAATTATATTAAATGTATGTAAATTGTTAGTGAAGCAATTTCCTTATTGTACAGGAATTTATATCAATGGCTGACATGTTCTGGACAAATTATGCATAATATACCATCAGAAATACTGCAATATTCACAAATATTGCATAAATAATTAATAAAACTGGCACAAAAATGTAATTTACAAAAATAACGTATAACTTGATACCAAATTATCCAGTACCTGTACCTCAAATATTTCTGAAAGGAATTATTTATATGTATTCGTTTCAACACGTGCTACACAGAAAGTACTACCATATTTTATAGCCTTCATGAATATACAAAAGTTCGCACTTTTGTAAGCTTACATTCGTGGAAAAAAATATGACAACCATTAACATTTTTGCCAAATCCAAATTCATTACTTTTATTTCAGCTCCATTATATTAGGTATACAACTATTTCTCAGTTAGGACTATTATAAGCAGGTAATAAGAAAGTAATTAGTATTGAAAGTACAGAAAAAAAATGTTCGACTAAAACTGCAGTTACTTTGTCTAAGTTGAAATAAATCGCACTGATCCCCGGAAAGCTTCTTTTCGACCTAAACCTTGACTTTCGGTCTGACCACATTGTGACCGTCTGGTAAAAGCAAAAATACTTTTCCCATTGTTCTAATTTCGAAAACGTATACCTGAAAGTCAATTTTGAAAGTGTACGGTAGAGTGACTTTAACGGGTAGTTTTTCGACAATGACCATTGAGATTTTTACGACTGACCCATCAGTTTAAATGCCTGGAACTACTTCTTACCCCCAGGGCATTGCTTAAATAACTTTCTTTTCGACTTTGACAACATTTTTATGGCCAGAACTGCCCATTTTCACTGAGAATGGGCAGTTCTAGCCATAAAAATATACATAATTTTCATATAATTAACTTTTGAAAATTATGATTAAGATTATAGTAAGATAATTGGATGTGCAGTTAATTATTTATAATAAATCAATTAAAAGTGCGAGAGAAACATTTAAGATTAACTACCACGAATTTGTAGGGTTCTAGTATTTAATCTGATTTGTTCTTTTAAACAAACGTAAAACATAATTTTTCAATGAAATTGATTATGAAAGAATGTTAAAGGATAAGTTGTTGTCATACTTATTATCGATATTTATCGTTTCGTATGTAAATAAATAAAATAAGTAAAATATAAATAGTTCCCATAAGAGATAATATATTTTTCGGTAACTTTTACTATGTATATCTCATCTCCATCCACACAATTTCGATCATATTTGAGAAAATAAACCCAATCCTATATCTCTATTTTTGTAAATTTTACGAAGGTCCTAATTCATACATATCGTGACTCTACAACCTTAATATAAAAATGTCAATCTGCATTCCAAAATGAATATATATTTGAAATCAAAGTAAACAAAATGTGCCAACAAAATATGGATCGTAAAAAGAACGGTCGATTGGTCGAATAAATGCATGCGATACACGTGCGTTTGGTCGGGACGTTTTGCAGGAAGAAGAATAGAAAAAGAAGGTCGATACGTCTGTGAAGTCGATGAATCACCATACCTCAGTGGGAACAAGCCCAGATATACAATAATTTCATTTTCCTTTGTGTACAAGAAGACAAATGAGAATTGCCAAGTGATTCGTGGCAGAACAAGTACACAGTAAAGATGAAGAAATATGATCCGTCGAATGCAATGCCGGTTATTTATTCAGTAGAACTGCTATAATTGTTTCACTTGTGCCACCAGTAGGTTTAATATAACACTTGCAAATGTAACGACAATGTTGATTGATCATGGGGGGAAATTTATAAGATGATATAGACACGTTATTAAAACTACTTTCAATAAAATGACACTTGTTGATGCTAATTGAGTCATTTGAATATAAATTGACGAAGCTGTTGTTGTTTAAATTTTATGCAAAGGTAAATAGTAGATAAAGAAGAGTAGGAAGTGACGTCTAAAAGTTTGAATTGTAAGGTCGAATTTGAATTTAATTTAATTCATTCGTTACGTTTATGACATACGTTGAGATAATATTTTTGGTTGATAGCAGTAGAATATAAAAATGCCATATTTTAATAGAAATTCGTATAGCGAAAATCGGACAAAATGAGTTGTATTATCTTGGTTACCAAATATATTTTTATCAGATAAAATATGTCGCATCATCACTTAAAGTAAAGTGTTTAAGATTAGTAAAACTTCATTGAAGTACCTACAATAAATTACAATTATATTTTTTTAGCACAAATGAAAAAGTGTCCTAATTAAGCACATTGAAAAATAATTTGTTTAATATTCCAAAGGTAATCGTGAGATAAATTCTCTAGATAAGAGCACCTCCTTTTTATAGTGAAACAAAAAACATATGTTTGGATCAGTTTATACGATAATTTTAAGTATTTTTTCAGGCGACTGATCACACATAAAAGTTTATCTTCTACGGCGCAAGACTAACACTCTAAAATATATACCCAAGTATTTTTGTGTACACAAAAGTTTCACGCCGGTGGAGACGTATCTTGAAAGAATCATTCTAGGACTCGATCTTGAAATCATTCAGAATGTTAAAAATATGCGAGAAATTATCTTTCCCGCATTTATGAGTTCAATTCAATTCATCGTCGCAATATTCGCAGAGAAAAATTGCTGCTTTTTCTTTTATATGCCCACATTTCATCGATATTTTCGCGTTTAGACTTTTTAATTGCAATTCATTAGCAGGCAACATTTTATTCGAAACATTTTGCATAGCATTACGCGACAATAAACCATCGCTTTTCAACCTCCAGAACACCATTTAATAAATCAGTTTTACGTCTATTATCGCCATGAAAGTTATTCGTAAGTTCGATGGCACGATGCGTAAGACGCTTACGTGACAATATGTACTAATCAAATACAAGTGTTTGATAAATAGAAAAAGTCAAGCAATATTTCATTTAAGTTTCAACTGGTGTTACGCTTAGTTATATACATTCGATTGTTCTTTCACGTAAAATTTAGCGCCATTGCGGTGTTTACTGCAGTCAGTTTACAACGACTTCTTACAGTTATAAAATATTCGCGACGTCGAAGTGGAGAAAATACATTTTTCTTTTTTAACCAATCAATTCTTCATCAAGTTTTTTCGTGTAGTAAAAAGTAAAAACAAATGGACAAGTCGAATACAAAAGTCAAATAACAATTATTACGGAAATTTAAATAATTTTCAATTTTATATGAACAATCGGAAACCTGTTTATCGTTATTTATAGCTAAAACTATATTGTTCCCTGCGTTATAAAAAACTCATTAATCTTAAAAGCAAACCTTGGTGATCAGCATCAAACCGAAACCGTTAAACACGGTTAGCCTTACGGGACTTTATGTACGCGACGAATATAATCAAGGGTTCCAAGATAAACTCCAAAAATTTATGCGACTCGTTTTCTCTCTAGTTGAAAAATATTTTAGATTAGACCACTTTAAACAAAACATTCGGAGATAATCGTTGTCGAGATAACATTATGTGGGCAAATAGTAGTTTGATATTACTTCGCCAGGAATGCTGCATATCCTTGCCAACGCAAGTCAATAAGTTTATTATTTAAAAAAGAAGTTATCCTTAACGATATTCTCGTCAGTGACATGCAATAGAAGTATTATGCATTTTCGTTACATAATATTTTATAACTTCAATTATATTCCGTTCATGCGTAATGCATATTACAGTACAATTTAATATAAAAATTTAATATTTGCAACTAGCTATTTACTTGTACAATATTGGGAAAAGGGTCAGGTTAGGTTTGAAATCTTAATAATTACGGTATTAAGCGGAGTTTAACGTTGTAAAATGCAGTGTTGTAAGGCTATTAACATTTTTTAATTTTTTTATTTTATTTTGAGGTAAATCAGCTTAATTGAAATAAATGGAAAATGTCAATTACTTTAAAATTGTTTTAATCTTCATCTTTTTTTAATGTTTCAATGTCAACAACTTATTTTGATTTTGTAAAAAAATGTATTTAAACCTGACATTGTTATTGTAATAAATAATGTTGTAAATTTAAATACAATATTGTATAGTATAGATTACAAAACGAGAATAAGCTAAAAATGGCTTAACAAGTAAATAACTCTTCATAAATAACTCTGCAAATTTACTTCAATATGTAACTTTTTAAATTACATATTGTAATACATAATGCAAATCCGGGTATTATGTTCGTCAACAAATAACAGAAGTATTTCAATAACATTTCAGAACTACAATCTAACAATAGAAAAACAAAATGGACTAAGTAAACTAAATTACTTTGGTTTACAGAAAAATATTAGGGGAAGTCCATATCCAGTACAATGAACTCAGTATTTTGTCTCGTCGGCCAAACTTGAAGCTATATGAACCACAATCACCTAACTCTCAACCTAACCCAACAATCAAGTTACATAAACTAAATTTTAATTGAACCAACTAAATATACAAATAATCTATAATCGTCCCTTATTATCAGTACAATTACATCAAACAAATTTGAGACTACCGGAATATGCTTTTTTTACCTGCACCCGTCTATCATGTTGTGTTATCAAAAATTAATTAGAATTATTGAGAAAAATACAAGAGCATATTATATAAATACTTTTGCCTGATTCAGACAATTCGTTGTCTAAAATCGTCAAAATTGGTCTAGATTCCACAAATTACTAACAACTTCTCTTTTTTCTCCGACACACCAACGCTACAATTAATCCTATTTATTTTTCCCGACCCCTAAGATACACCCCCATAACTAAACTGCTAAATTACTGCCAACCATATAATCGTTTCATCTCTCGTTCGCCGAAACTTCTTTTCCCACCAAAATTGCCACGTGACGGAATTTCACCCAACTTTTTCCTCGCCTCCTCCTGCCTCTCTGCCTAATTTCCAAATTCCCATTCCGGGCCCGAAGCCCTTCCTATTCGAAAGTCCCGCGGCTTCGTTAACCCTTGCCGGTCAAACGGTCAATTAATAAAGCCGAAAGCGCCGTTTCACGAAATTCTAATGAATGCAAAGCGCGGCGAGAAAAAGGCCGATCTAAATAATGGCGCGTACGCGTCCGGCGGCATACATATTCATGAATATTCCGGCGTATCCAGATGACATGAAAATAAGTTTGGTTGCTAAGCCGTGGGTCAGATGGATATACGCAAGGAAACGTGGAATTGGGAAAGCATCGGCGCAGGACGCCCGAGAGCCGGCCAAATGGAATGCGTATGAGCGAGCGACTAGGCGACAAAGATGCGTCGCTGGAAGAGGATGCAAAAGGCACCGGGCGAGCGAAGAACAAGTAGGAGGCGGCCGGCATCGAGAAGAAGAAGCTTCAATGATGGCGTAGCAGCTGGTCAAACAACTCTCGAGCCTGTTTCGCGGCCGGATTCGTAGGACTCTTCACCGGGGAAGTAGCAAGGTGATGGGCCGAGGCGATTCATGTCCAGGCGTACAATTGCCCGAGGTCGATTATTTTGAGGCCGATTTGACACCGCGGCTCCAATTCCATCGGGTTATGCAACGGGACAGTTTTAAGGTCGAACGGGAACACGTTCGGGTCGGCCAAAAGTACAGGGAACTTGTGGTCGGGGCGCAAGTCATTTTCTTAACGCATCTAAGTTTAAGGGGAGGCACAACCCAAAAATCATGAAAAATTGAAACAAATGGAAAACAAATTTTATTGCAGTTTTATATATTTTTAACCCTTCACTATTGCATAATGAAACCAAAATTTGCATATCCGCATTACAAATTATGTTTTTTAACATTTTGATTGGGAATGCACAGCGTAAAATATAGCATTTCCAAACTTCAAACGCGATTAGCTCGAAAACTTTTTTTCAAAAAAAGTTACAACACTCCAAACATGAAAAATACCGAAAAATAGGCCAAAATCGCCCTGTTTTGTGCATTTTATCACTTAACAAAGCATAACTCGAGAACAAAGTAAAAATTTAAAATTCCGTCTTTATAAATGCTAGATAATTGAACGAGGATGAAGTGTGCAAAATTTGAAATAAATCGGATGAAAATTGTAGTCAAAATATTACGCCAAAAATGGCCTATTTTTCAACTATTTTAATTTATAAAAAAGGGGGGGGACTTTTTTCGGGGATTTGTTCAAGTTTCTTATTATGTAGAATAATATGAACAAAATATCGAAATATCAAGACATTCAAATGAAAATTACGGATTTTAGCCATTTGGGTTGTACCTCCCCTTAAGAAAAGTTTCACACGTTGTCACTAGGGTCGTATACAGAGTACCGATATCTAGGAAGATTATTTATTATATAGTATATTTGGAATAATAATATATTTATTTGAAAAACGTCTGTGTGTCCCCCCCCGGGCCCAACTTGGGCCCCTCCCGAAATTAAATCCTGGCTACGCCACTGTGCGTACGATAATGCGCGTGACTTGTTAAATGTATGAAACAATATTTATTGAAAATGATTTTATTGCGATTACAGATCGGTATAGGGTCGGAGGATAGGGTCCAATGACAAAGCTTTGTCGGTCGGTCGCCATCAAGTCCGGTTTTTCACATATTATAGACGGGATTTTTGTGTACATTAGGTCTCGCTTTTTGAGGGTAGTCACCGATTATGATCTCTTAATTTTAATACTCGAAAATCAAACGGTATTGTGCGAGTAGAAAGTAACTGGAAAGAAACAAATAAAGGTTGTAAGCTCAGCAAGCGTGCGCCGTGGCACCGGAACTCGAGGCGGATTTCTGTGACGTCGTCACAGTGTTAAGGGATTCGTCACTGTTCGCACCCCCGACTTTGCTTTCCGTTTCAACGTTTTATTTATTCATTGGGCGACTCTCGTCGACGTCCTCGCGTTAACCTGACACTGTAGAGGGCGTCGTGTCTGTTATTTTCTCCATGTGTTTGAGCGGTCATTGAAAACAAAAACAACTCCCGCGGCTAGCGCTTGCTGACTTGTCAATATGTGTATCATTATGTAAGGGTGACGCAGGATTACGTCCCGCGAAGCTCGTTCCTTGTATTGTGTATCATTATTTTGGTAGTACCAATCTGTAAAACCATTTATATTTGCGTATAATAAATATGTTTTACTTACGATTTCCAAGTAATTTTATTTCGAAAACCCTTGTAACAATTCACTTAAAATTTCACAAATTAAATTAAATAAAAAATACCTTAGAAAGGTAAAAATAGACGAGGGAAGGGGTTCATACTGTAACACAGTTTTACACATAAAAAAGAACTGAAATCATTTGTTGAGGCAAGATGTCAAACATTTTTTAACAAAAGCTT